>CAJPDP010146991.1:0-11166 GCA_905336975.1 Bombina variegata variegata | reverse complement strand
AGTGTTCTGTTCTTGTGACATTCTACTTGTTTACATATAATAATCTCTCTCTCTCTCTCTCTCTCTATTGTACCAAAATACCATCAGATATATGTAGAAATATGTATTTATGAATAAATAGAACATATTCTGCTATGCAAAGAACATTGGAATATGAAATATTCATATTTTTATGTCGGGTTAGCGCACTTGAGAATATGTATTCAGGTTAGCGCAAGAGTGAGGTGTTTTTTTTTTTTCTCCATTGACTTCTATGGGGGAATAGGTTATCTCACATGCAATATTCTAACCTCTGCTTTTTGCGCACATTGGGTTAGAGCATGAGCGATAACTTTTTAGCGTTAACTCATAACACAAGCACAACAAAAAGCTTACTTCTAGAGCAGTTAACGCTCGAGTGGGAGTGTTAAATAGACCTCCACTTGTAATCTGGCCCATAATCTTTTTAAATATTAGCAATGACTGATATTTACTAACTGATCATTAAACGTTGAATATGTGTAACTTGAATCAATTATTAGAAGAATATATTATATATATATTATTAAAAGAATATAAGGAAGACATAACACTTGACTACATGTATTTGTATGTCTCCAAAAGTTATCTCCATTTGTTTGTAAATGTAGTACTCTCCGGTTTTATTATATAGGGCTGTGGACAACAGCTGCCCATCTCTTAAAAAGTACAAACATTAAATTAAAATGAAACTACATAAATTAAAAAAATACTAATAATTAAGAGACTAACAAAAAACATACTACAACTAATAATAGGTCATTTGGGGACATTTGGAGGGACACTGCCCTCACTGCCCAATTAGACCAATCACCACTGTTCAGGAATGATACAGAGAAATGCAGCAAATGCAAAATGTACAGCTACAGGTGACTCAGGGTGCATACTGTAGTTGTACCAGCAGTTTAATGTCCATTAAAAACGTTCCCTTTAGTATTTAATGCTTTTTAACATAACTTGAATTTGCATCAGACCTGTATGGCTGCATACATCAGGCTAAGAAAATATATTTTAAACTTTACCGCCCTGGGAAAAATTGGTCTATCTTGGTCATTTTTAAATGGTCTCCCTGGTCTCATTTTCATTACATATGTCCTTTTTATTTTATTAGCCTTGACTACTTCTACTTCAGCACACCCAATATTTTTTTCTATATAAAGGGTGTTATATGTCACTGTATCTGTTCTTGTTAAGAATGGCAGAACATAATGAAATGGTTGAAGGGCCATCTTCATGGTGTAGAAAGTAGAAATGTCTTCCCTACTTGCACAATATATCCACTGGTGACTCTAGACCAGGGATGTCCAACTCGCAGTTAATGGGCCACATGCAGGTCCCTGCACTACTTTTTTGTGCGTCCTGCGAAAAAGCAGAACTAAAAATGTGTGCTTCTAATGGGTGGGCAAACAAGATGCCAACAACTTAAAAGAGCCCTCCAGAGGAGAAAACAGAAGATAGAAGTCACCCTGCAACCTTACCCAAAACTGATCTTCTGCCACTGGAAATGTTTAGAAAATATATTATTTGTGTGTTTAATAGCCATACATTTATTTACAGCCCATAAGGCCTCTAAACTATTGATCTGTGGCCCCATGTTTTAGGAAATAGGCCATTACTGATCTAGACAATAACATTTGGGGGAGGGGGCAAAAAGGTTACTACAAAGCTAAATATTATTGGTGCAGGGATTACTTTCTACAATATCTATTACTAATATTATTACTTTTATTTCAAATCCTCTTTATCCTGCCTTTGGCTCTGTCCTTGCTCTGCATAGAGTTCTGGACATGTAAAAAAGGTACCACCTTGCAAATCCGGAGCAACTGGCACCTTTGATTATTGGGGTGCTTCAGAAATTAATGGGTGCATAGCAAATACTAGCACTCCTTTTAATCATGACTGAATATAAAGTTAAACATGCTGCCATTTTAAATATCATTCTAATTCAGTAAGTAAAAATCCTCTTTAACAATCTACTGTAGCAGCACATGGAGATTGGAGTATTGGTGACCAATAGGTTAATGAGAGAGATTAAGTACATGTTAGAATTATATTATTGCGTAAACAACAAAAGGATCAACTTAAAATCATTACATGGACATGTTACTCGATAATTCATTACATGAACGTAAATTCACTTTTATTCCCTATCCAACTGTGAGAAATAAAAAGTGTAATGGGGTACACATGGGTTATTCTTAATTTAAAACTAAAATCAGTTTAATAGTGAGCAGCTACCATTGAGATCCTCTTTATACTTTCATATGCACCGGTGAAAAAAGAAACAGAAACAAACAGCAAATCAGAATTATTAGTACTGAGTTCACACTTTTCTTTGCTGTTGTCTTGTGGGATTTTATCATAATCTCATAGGATTTCATTGTGATGTTAGTAAACTTCCTCAAATTAAGGAAGAAAGGATAATGTAAATGCTAGATGCACACTCAATTGCTAGTCCTGAGACAAGCATCCAGATTGGATACTTAAAGTCCCTCTACAATGAGATGTGCTCAGAGGGGCCATTTTGGGTAAAAAAAAATCCTTTTTTAGATACAGGGCCAGGCTGGGAGTAAAAAGCAGCCCTGGAAAAATATGAAGACCAGCCCTATTTTCTGTTGAGTCAGTAGAATGAACATGCCTTTATTTTCTCAAATAGGATTCCTGGGATATATTACTGTGCATTAAATAAAAGTTCCATGTTGATGTTATATAGGCACCCTAAAACCCAATCACATCCATTAATCAACCCTTTAAATTGTAGCTTTCCAGACCCAGCTGATGCAGCCCACCGGGAAATCTCCTGGTATCCTGGTAGGCCAATCGAGCCTTGTTTACAAAGAGATGTTCACATGATATTTTGTAGTAAGCTTTTTGTACATATGCTACAACTCAAGTGATGCAGTATATAAGTAAACTTTCTTTAGAAAATGAATTGAGGACCAGTAGGCCACTTTGAACTAGTGCTCTATTTAAGTGTTAATTTAACTTACTAATGCAGTTGATCCTAACCCCTGTTGTCATTGCGGATCACTGTGTTGTATTCCCCTTTTGAGGCTTTTTCTACAATTTAAACAACTTCCAAATGTACTTATATTATCAAGTTTGTTTCATTCTCTTGGTATAATTTGTTGAAAGAGCAGCAATGCACTACTGGGAGCTTGCTGAATGTATTGGGTACTTGTAAAGCGCGGCTAATCACCTGTATGGGTCTCAAGGCGCTGCTCATTTTAGCGACCTCGGAAGGATGAAAGGCTGAGTGGACCTCGTCGGGGATCGAAACTGCAATCCTTGGGTTGCTACAGAGCTCAGCCACAGTGCCTTAGCATGCTGAACTATCTGTCCGGCTAAGCCAATGACAAAAGGCATAAGTGTACAGCCACAAATCACTGGCTAGCTCCCAGTAGTGCATTGTTGCTTCTGAGTATAGTATACACAGAAGCATAAGATACCACATGGAAAATTTGATTTTTTCATTTTAAAAATGATAATTAAAGTTATATAAGAGGACGTTATCTAGAAAAGCAAGCTCCACTTGTTTATTCTAGTGTCAAACAACAAACAAATTAGAGAATATTGAAATTTGTTATTGATTTTTTAATGACCATGTGACCAAAATTTTTAATGACAAAGAGGTAGCCTGAGGCATTTAAAAATATTGTGATTTTGCTGCTGTCAGCAAGAATCATGGTCAGCTCATCATGAGACCAAATGGGTTCAAGGGACCCAGGCAGCCCTTGACAAGGGGCAGCACTTCAGTGACTTAGTCAGTCATTGTCAGACCCAGACCATCATGCACAAAGACACAGAATCGGTCAGGGGTGACATTCAAGGTGGGACAAGTGCACCTCTGCCCTAACTTACTTCCCACTTATTGCACAATTGTGCATACACTTTGATTGCATGCAGGTAGGCAGGCTTAGTAAGGTCAGCAGCCAGGCTAGTAGGTTGATATGCTAATCAGTAATGTTACTACTAGGGGGCCATTGCATTCTCTGACCCAGGCAGCACAATCTCTTGAGCCGGCTCTGGCAAGAATCACTCTGTTTAACCCCTTATTGTAAAAACAACAGCCAATGTACAGGGTACGTTGTTTGTCATTAGGGAACTAAATACTCAAAGTAATCACTTGATAAAACCCCTTCATGAAGCGAATATTTCTCAGAAAAAACTTGTTGCAACAGCCCAACCAAAAAATGACACAATTCATACATATTTGTGAAGAGCAAGTTGAGCTCCATTATAATCAGTAAAGCTGCATATGTATCATAACTGTTCCTTTTAGAAGCTGAAGACAGTATGAAATATAGTAACAGAACCACATTACAAGTTAAATATGACAAACGTTAGCTTGTGGATTTCACATTCTGAGTGATCTCACAGGGGCTCTGATGATCAAAAGTGCTATAACGTGGCGAGATATTCAAAAGGTAACTGTCATGATGTTGAGAAAGCTGACAAAATATTCAAAAGGGCTGACAGTACTGTTCAAAAGCAGCATCACCGAGACGCGTTTTATCATACATTTCTGTAGGTAGCAATGCTTCTCTGATACTGGTGATATATTCAAAGCAGCATCGCCAGCTACATCGAAGGTGTAATGTTAACGATCCCTTTAGACAGTGCTGTATGACAATACAATTTACATGTGTCAACAGAAACTCAATCCCTGTTCGTACAATACAATAGTGAATTAAACATATCAATAATACTCCTATAGGAACTGGGGGATTGTGGGTATATGAAATATGTATTTATATTGATGTTCAGCACACTTTTTTAGAATAGACAGACTGCAAGCCTGGCAAACCCAAACAGGAAATGTTCTCGTCAGTTTGACAATGCTTTGAATATAGTGGCCAGGAGGAAATTTGCAGATCTTGGCCAGGTTACAAGGGGAGGTGGAGTTACAGAGCCAGGGGACCTGTGGGTTTGGCTAGGCAGTTGTGGGACCTGACCTGTCTAAAAGGACAGTGGCATGGTGGAGTAGTCATTTTTACCTTTTTACTCTCCTCCTTATCCCATGGGGGTAAAACTAGAAGACTCTGGGTGCCCCCCTAGAACCACCAATGCTTTTGCGTGAGCTGGGGAACAGACCTCAAATGCTGTGTCACACTATATCATAATGTGACGTGACAATCCTGTTGTAATGTGCCTATGTACAGTGCTGTGAAAATAAAGAATACTAGTCATATTCAATACCACAGACACTTGTGTCTGCATTGTCTTCAGTTCTAAATAAAACAAACTGAGTTCAGTTCCTTGAGGAGTGTTTCTCATTCATTGCTTTTATTTATAGCTGGATTATGTTGTTGATATGTTGTCAGAAGTAAAGGGCAATACTGTTTTGCTCTAACAGCTGTTTTCTGATTACGTAGAGTATGTAATAATTTCCTAGCAGAAGCAAATCAGCACTTGTGCAATCCTGGAAATTCCCCAAACTTGTGACTTTGTTACATAATCTCCCCATAGAATGTTCATATCTTTAACTGCTGAGAATGTTTTTCTTATGTTGTTCTTTATCAATAGAGAGATTTTATTATATTTAAAACATACTGTATTACTAACAGAAAAGTCTTTATAGCTTATGATGGAATCTACCTGTCACACAATTAATACTGCACCAGTCTTCCTTTTTATTATGTTTAAGAAGCTGGTAACCAAGCAAATGTTCAATGTTCTGCTATAGCAGACTATGTTCTATGTATTTCTAAACATTTATTCCTATATATCTGTATATATCCATACTTACACATAATCATCTATATATAGGTATAGACATATATTGTACCAAAAAACATCAGATTTATCTGTAGAAATATATGAATAAATAGAACATATTCTTCTATGTGAAGAACATTGGAATGTGAAATATTCATATTTTCATGTTGGGTTAACGTACTTGAGAATATGCGCTCATATTTACGCTCGAGTAGGGTGTTTTTTCCACAGTTCTTTTGATACATTGACTTCTATGGGCAAATACATGAACGCGCAAGCAATATTCTAACTTCAGCTTTTTGTGCTTGTTGGGTTAGTGAGCGAGCGAAAACAGTTTACTTTCAACTCATAATACAGGCACAACCCAATATGCACAAAAAGCTTACTTCTAGCGCAGTTAACGCTCGAGCGGGAGCATTAATTAGCCCTGCACTTGTAATCTGGCCTAAAATGTTTATGTGTAGTAAAAAAAAATGCAATTTACCTTCATTATTTATATTGCCCCCTTTTCCACTACTTTAAAGGGACAGTCTACTCCTTAATTTTTATTTTGAAAAAGATAGATAATCCCTTTATTACCCATTCCCCAGTTCTGTATAACCAATATTGTTATATTAATATACTTTTTACATTTGTGATTACCTTGTGTCTAAGCCTCTGCAGACTGCTTCCTTTTTTCAGTTCTTTTCACAGACATACATTTAAGCCAATCAGTGCTGACTCAAATAACTCCAAGGAGGTGAGCACAATGTTATCTATATGACACACATGAACTAGCACTGCCAAGCTGCGAAAAACTGGTCAAAAAACACTGAGATAAGAGACGGCCTTCAGCGGCTTAAAAATTATCATATGAGCCTACCTAGGTTTAGCTTTCAACAAAGAATACCGAGTACAAAACAAATTTGATTATAAATGTAAATTGGAATTTGCTTAAAATTGCATGCCCTATCTGAATCATGAAAGTTTAATTTTAAATAGTTAAATAGTTTAACAGGTTAATTTTAAATAGTTAAGTCTAAAAATTGTGAGTTTTCTAGTAATGAGAGTTGAAGTGCGCACTGCAGACTTTTCAAATCTAACCCTATTATCCGTGGATTGTCTAGGAATTGAGCCTGAGTAGCCAATGAGTAAATTAGGGGTTGTGGTCATTAAGGTGGGTTTTTGGAGGTTTTCGATTGAGAAATTGTGACATAAATAAAAAAAAAAGGACCAAAGGACTGACCTTTACAAAAAAATAAATCATATTGGACCTTTGGACCTGCAGCCTATCAGCCAAATGCCACATTCTATCATCAGATCAGACCTCTGGCACTGCAGCCCCTTTGTTAGCCACATAACCTATCACACATCAGATTAGATCCTTGGTTATGCAGCTTTACTGCTGGCTATAAGCCCCAATTTAAAATCAGATTAAGCCCTTGCACTGCAGCCCCTATATTAGCCACTTACAACATTACACATCAGATAAGACATTGGCTTTGCAGCCCCCATGTGAGCCACATTCCTCCATCACCAATCAGATAAAATCACTGGCTCTGCATCTTCTTACTTTAAATGTAGCTGTACAAGCATTATTGCCCCTGTGTCTAGTGTGATGTTTCTTAAGCATCATGTGAGGCCTCTGTGCAGTGTAAGTGATAAAGACCGATGGGCCTGACTGATTCACTGCCTGACAGCTAGACAGAAACAGGAGTGGCACCAATAGCCATATCACCCCTTACCAGCCTATAATCTGCTTTGCCTGATGACAAGACCAGGAATTTACTTCAGCTCTTTTACAGTGAGTATAGGTAGAGTGGTAAAGTCTTACCGACCAGAAGACAGGAGGCTAAATGCAATGGCAGTGCCAATGACTTCCTGCATATCAGAGCCAATGATGGCCAACTCCACCAAAATCCATAGAATCCATCGAGGAACCTGAAACACAGATCAAGAAATTAACAGATTGAGTGAAAAGAAAAAAAGAAAGAAAGAAAAGGGAAGACTGATATGACATAGAGCATTATAACAAACAACACAAACAAAAGCAGGAAGTACAAGCAAATGTTGTGTAGTCTTAAAGGGACAGAAAAATAAAAATAAACTATCATGATTCATGATAGAGATGTCGTTTTAAACAATTTACTTCTATTAAAAAAAAAGCTTCTTTCTCTTGTTATCCTTTGTTGAAAATCATATCTAGGTAGCCTCAGAAACAACATGCATTACTGAAAGCTAGCTGGTGATTGGTGGCTGCACATATATGCCTCTTGTCATTGGCTTACCTGAGGTGTTTAGCTAGCTCCCAGCTGTGTATTACTGCTCTTTCAACAAAGGATACCAAAAGAATGAAGCAAATTTGATCAAAAAGGTAAACTGGAAAGTTGTTTAAATTTGTTTTCTGTGCCTGAATCATGAAATAAAAGGTTATGAGTTTTATGTAATTTAAGCTTATATTCCATTACTTCTGGATACTAACGAGTCCTTAAATGGTCATCATATCAACTGATTTTACTGAAACCTATATAAGACCGCTAAAACACAGCGGAAAAAGGATCCTTTATGTGTATTATCAATCAAATTTAAGCCAGTAGCTATTTTTACAAGATATTTATCCAGCAAACAGGCCTGAGTGATATTTTGTAAGACAAGAGCTCTTATTAGAAAGCCAAACTACTAGGCTACATTTCAGCCATTTGTTAGTAAAGAAGTCTTCTCGACTGGAACCTGGTCATCTAGATGTAATATGGGACTAGGACCAACTTTAGTGTTGTACAAAGACTGCAACAGCACAGGGTATCATGTTGGAGAGGGGCACATAGCTAACAGGTATGTTTCACTCCTGGTACTTTGCATTTAGAACAACCCCAAAGGCAGACTATCCTTCCTTTCCAAAATGTTGTGGCCAGGAATGAGGCCAAGTGGAAAAATGTGTCTGACAATCTCATGGCTCCAGAATGTTATATCTGCAAAAATGTCACCACTTTGGCTAGAAGTCTGTAGAGCAGAAGGCGACTAGAAAAGGCTATCTGGTTCTTTACCCTCCAGCAAACTCTTTCTTTCTGCCCCTACCTCTTCTGTTAGGGTAAACAAACTAGTATGACAAATAAATTACTGAGTAGATTGTGATTACCAGAGTGACGTATTTTTCACTCCTCATCACCATACAACTGGATTTAGGGACACAACATACATTTGGCAGGCTAGTAATTAATATTACATACCTGTTATTTAACAGTTATATTATTATGCAAATTATTGTATTCCAAAAGAATAGAACAGGAGAGTTAGGTGTTTATTCTCTAGTTACAGATTGATAGCAGAGTCACATATTCACATCCTAAACACAAGTGGCTGCATTTCAACCCAGGTAGCAAAGTGCTGTGATATTGTGGCCCCCATGGGATTATGGACCACAAATAAAGGGGTGTGGCCCTTATAATTAAATTCTATGAAAAAACTGTTATATAACTAAGACATTTTATGTTTCTTTATATTTCCCACTAAAATTCCAACATCAGAGAGTTAGCAAAGAGCAATGTGGTCTTACCTTGGGGTAGTATTTATGGCAGACCTGTGCCAGGTCATTTCCTGTCACCACTCCTAGACGCACTGCTAGTCTCTGACAAAGGAGCCCCAAAATGGTGGCACCAAGAAGAACCCATACAAGCTGACAAATGAAAAATGCAAAAAGCACCTATTAAGCTTTATGGACAAGAAAGACATTAAAAAGGCAGTATTAAAATATATGTGGATTGCAAAATATCTGTATACTAAATTAATATTTTAAAAACATTTAAAACAATCATCTTGTTGGAAAAAAAATGTTGTTTTGTAGGCCTTGAAAAGTCTCTTGAATGAGTTAATAGGCAGTGGTCATCAGACCACTTCGCCACCTGTTATGAGGCGCATCTCAATCCTCCCACAGGATTTTTGCAACTGGGAAGATTGAAAGCCCCTACTCGCACACAATTGGCTGCGTGCGAGCAGGGGGGGGTGGCGTTGTACACTAGCTGTAGTGTGCAATGATAAATGCGGAGAGGCAGACAGGGATGACGATGTATGATACTGTCCGCTGGACTTGATAAATCTTGACCTTACTGTGCACCTTGTAGGAGAGTCAGGGTTCTGCATTCTACAGATTGTACTCCAGCCATAATGGGCAGAGTGGAAACACTACTATTGTTAGAGATAAATTACAGGAAAGGCAGGAAAAATAAATAAGGAAAGTTTTTAAAGCATGCCTAATTAAACATTTTGGTCTAGATTACATTTTGAAGTGCAAAAATATTAGCGCTATTGTACGCTAACATTCCTCAAACATGCTTCAATTTTTTTGCTCACATTAATTTTTTATCGCTTGAGAGATAGTCTAGTTAGAGTTTACAGCTGCATGTCGGATAATGCATGTCCTCTAAATCCCTCAAATAACAAATTTTCTAGCTGTGCAGTCATAACACAAATGGTTGTAAAAGCTTCTCTGTGATCCCCTTTGTTCAGAAATAGCAGAAATGCATGGCTTTGCCATGGTAATTAGAACTGCTAATTGAAGCTGCGCACCACACTTCTTATATTCCCAGCAGTGAAGGGGTTGATCAGCTTGTAAAGGTTAATTTTAGCTGTAGTGTAGAGATTACCCTCCCACCTGACACCTCCCAATCCTTGATCCCTTCTTGATCTCACCCAAACGGCTTTCTTTCCTCCCTCACCCCCATTGGTCACCATTATTCTAGGTACTGGCATTTATTATTATTTTTATTTTTATCCACTGTAGGGATCCCTCCTCAACCCTCCCACCCTCCTAACCCTCCCCCTCCCACTGCCCACTGCCATTTTAGGTACTGGCAGCTCTTTGCCAGTACTCAGTTTATAGCATTTTTCTTATTTTTGTTTTGTTATTTATTCATTTTATTAATGATCAGTCCTTCCTTACCATATAAAGACAGATGGCTTCTGCCTCTGTCTGCAGCTGACAGCGGGGACCGCAGCATGAACCAGAAGGTTGCACTAAGTCGACAGGGTACCCTAGACAAAGTACTCTATGGCGTAGTACCTACGTCCAAATGGCTTAATGGGTTAAATCAACACTTGTAATACAAGCACAATAAGCAAGCTAACTGTAGAATAGTCCAAATAATGCATAGAATATATCTATATTTTTATAGTATGTATAATAATTTTAAATAAGTATTATTAATATTTTTAAATATATTTTATATTTAATATTTCAAAAATGCACTTTGAGATTAGCAATTCTTCATGTGCGATAACCCGACACCACGTTAGACCTAAAGCACAGAACGCGAGGCGCGCTAAGCATATTTTATATTCCTATGTTCTTCTTATTAAATATACATTTCTAGATATATCTGATAATGTTAATCTAAAATAGATATCTTTACCTACTGTATATATCTATAGCTATAGATATACAGGTATAGGTGTATA
>CAJPDP010146973.1:0-10299 GCA_905336975.1 Bombina variegata variegata | reverse complement strand
ATTTATTAGCGCTCACCCTTTTGTTGTGTAGATTGTATATTGTGCCAGACTGCCATGCTGTATATTATGCCAGACTCCCATGCTGTATATTGTGCCAGACTCCCATGCTGTATATTGTGCAGACTGCCATACTGTACATTGTGCAGACTCCCATACTGTATATTTTGCCAGACTCACATACTTTATAGTGTAGTTCATTTAACAACCATGAAACAGCTGTCCTGGGATGGTCTGAATCACTGTACTAACCCTAGCTAAGCTTAAAAGCTGTGTATACAGCAATGCTATTGCGTAAAGGAAGTCTGCGTAGAAGCAGACTGAAGTAAAAAAGTGAGTCATATTGAACCTCATTTGCGTATCTTACCCAGAATCCTTTGCTGCATTGGAAACAGTGTATCCAGAGGTTTTCTGGGAAAAGCAAGTGTCCTGACTTGTTAAGATTTGTTAAATGAACTACACAATGAGTTATTTTCTTTTTATTTTGTGCTTAGTGGAGGATTTTAAACTCACTTTCCACCTCCCCATAATGTAAAAAGTTGTATATTGCCCAGAAATAATCTTCAGCCAGCAGTGATTATCACAAAAATGTTTCCTTTTCCAACGGAGGAAAAATCACTACATCCACAAGACCTCTCATTTGACAAATTGGGCTTAGAAATTAGCATATGAGCCCACCTAGGTTTACCTTTCAACAAAGAATACCAAGAGAGCAAAGCAAATTTTATGATAAAAGTAAATTGAACATGTGTTTAAAATTGCATGCCTTATCTAAATCATGAAAGTTTAATTTTGACTAGACTGTCCCTTTAACATGTAGACACTAGCTTAAATAACTCTCAAAAGTGTAAAACAGCAGAAACGTTTCATTTAACATAGCCTCAGCAACTGTATATTTTCTTATCAGAATATTTAATTTTTTATCTAAAATACCAATAATGCTTCTTATCTATCCCACTGAAAATAATTATTACAATTACTTGATGAATTAGACATAGCACACCATCACAGACAGCTGTTTTTTTCTTTATTTTTTGTTGTTGTAAAACTCCATACCATACGGCACAATGAAGATATTTGTAGTCACCTTCAGGAAAAAATCTGAATTCTTGTTGAAGAAATTTGTTTCAGAGATAGATCTAGTTAACTACATAGTACTTTAAGGGGTGCAATTCAGTTTAGTGCTGCCATAGGCACTGAAAAATCTGTTTTATTCTCCTTCATCCACAGATCATATTTGCCTCATAAATGTTTCTCACAAATATACTGAGCAGTTAATTATTCATGTTAAAATGTTCTTTTGACTGTATTCCAGTTCTTCAAAACAGCATTGATGTGTACAGCGGTACCACCCGCTTAACATGCCAGAGTAAGGCCCTAATATTCAAAACTTTTCAAAAGGCAGATTTTGCTTTACTTCTCCAAGGGGCATTCCCTGCATTTCTATATGTAAAGGAGAGACAAGCCCAGTGCAATATAGCATTGCATGACATTACAGTTCTGCTGCATTTACACTTTGTGCTTTCTATTTTATATCACTTTACGCTTCAGATTAAATGTTATTACATTTAAACTTTGCACTTTCTATTTTGTATTTTATTTTGTGTACAGCAGTTTATTTAGGATTGTGATTTAACAAATTCTGATTATAGAGCAGACTTAACAGAGGTAGAACTCACCGAATTTTCTAAGAAAAGGGGAAGGAACCTGGAAATCCCAGAGAGATCAGAGATGCCTTCCATAAAAGTTATGAAGCTCTCTGGGATAGAAAATTTCACATGGGAGAGAGAAGGTAACTGGAGAACCCCTGGGGCTGATATAAATGCTCCATTTGCATCAATTACAAATTAAACGGACATATTTTCACTACAATTTAATGTACTTTTATCAATATTTTAGTATATATTCCTTTTTTGTCAGTTAAAATAATTATATTGTGAATTTTGAGCAAACTTCACCTGCAAACAGCTGGCGAGACAAATCAGTGAGACCAACTTGTTTAAAATGCTTAGACAATTTCACAAGACTCAGACATACCCTGGGAACTCCCCTGTTCAGTCCTGGGAACTGCCCTCTCCCTCCCACTTTCTGAAGCTGTCAGTTTTAATTTGCAAATGCAGCAAATTCAAGGTGCAATGTAAGTTGTATATATAAACAGAAATACATTAAGCATGATTCTACTTTGTTAAAGTAATACAGAAGTGTAACAAAACTCTGTCACGCAGTGCTATATAGTACTTGGCTTATCTCTAATTCATATACATAAATGAGAGAGATCTCGCAGTGCTGGAGAGTTCCACCCTTTTTCTTTTAAATATTCAGTGAGTTTGGCCCCTGTGATGTCTGAACTGCAATTTCTCTCCAAGCTGGAGAACCTTTTTAATATCAGGGCCTAAATGTTTGCTCCCAAGGCAGAGGAAAAATGACGCATGCACATTTACTTCCTTTTTCGTCAGTCAAGTAACAAAATTCTACTTGCATCGAGTTTGCACATGCATGTTTCATCTGCTTATTGAGAACAGCGAGTCCAACGACAATGCTGTTGATTGGTTACCACACATAACAGATCTGGAAAAAAAATGGTTTGAGGAAGGAGGGCTGGCGACTAAAGAGGCAAGCGATAAACATTTTGGTATATAAACAAAAAAGTTTACATTTGTGAAGAACCTAAAAATACATTATTTGGTATATTTTATGGCAAACTACACATTTAAGCAAAGTGATGTGTGCGAGTATACAATCGCTTTAATTTATAATATAGTTGTGCTGTATTAATAATTACCCCACTTCAATTTGAAGTAAACTAACATTGTACTGAATGAGGAGGCATTATTATGTGAAAAAAAAGAAAAAAGTTATTTCTGTGATCAGCAGAGAACTGACTGATTGTAGCTAAATGCATTTTTTATGCATGAGCAGAGCATATTGTTTTTTTTTTATATTATTGAAGACTAAATAGTCTTTGATAGTACTATGGTGTGGTGTTTTTTTGTTTGCGAGTCATAACTGCTTCCTTCGCATATTACTTTTACCTACTGGAGAGTCAATCATGAGATTCTACAACATTGTATATGTATTTCGATGCTTTAACCATAGTAATCTTAGAGACAAAATCAATGTAGTGTCAGAAGTGGAGAAAAGATTATTGCTGTTCTAGCTATAATCATCCTGTCTACTTTTTGTTTTTGGGATTGTAAAATTATGTGTTTGAGTTTATAAATGCTACTTTATAAGTACATCCTCTACAGAACGGAAAGATAATAATAAAAAAAACCCAAGTGGTGGGTATTATATGTTTGCTACTTTACACTAGTGATCTTTAATATTTCATCCATGTGTTTATTATGTTTGTATATGGTAAATAAGGTATTAAAAGGAGACTCAAAAACTTCTGACATCTATATGAGAGACCAGCATGAAAACATATTGAACTTTTTTTTTTCTTTTTCTGGAAAATATGTGAAGTGAAAAGAAGTTTCAAATTAAATGTAAACAAATACAGTGCAGTCTGTTAAAGAGATATGAAACCTATTGTTTTTTTCTTTCATGATTCAGATAGAGCATGCAATTTTAAGCAACTTTCTAATTTCTTCCAATTATCAGTTTTTCTTCGTTCTCTTGGTATCTTTATTTGAAAAGCAGGAATTAAAGGGACAGTCTACACCAGAGTTTTTATTGTTTAAAAGATAGATAATCCCTTTATTAACCATTCCCTAGTTTTGCATAACCAACACAGTTTTATAAATGCACTTTTTACCTCTGTGATTATCTTGTAGCTAAGACTCTGCAAACTGCCCCCTTATTTCAGTTCTTTTGATAGACATGCATTTTAGCCAATCAGTGCTGGCTCATAGGAACTCCACGTGCATGAGCACAGTGTTATCTATATAACAAACACAAACTAACACCCTCTAGTGGTGAACAACTGTCAAAATGCCCTGAGTGAAGGGCTTAGAAATAAGCATATGAACCTCCTAGGTTTAGCTTTCAACTAAGAATACCAAGAGAACAAAGCAGAATTGGTGATATAAGTAAATTGGAAAATTGTTTAAAATTACATGCCCTATCTGAATCATGAAAGTTTATTTTGGACTAGACTGTCCCTTTAAGCTTAGGGGCCGGCCCACTTCTGGTTCAGCACCTGGGTTGCTCTTGGTGATTGGATAGCTAAATGTAGCCACCAATCAACCAGCGCTGCCCAGTCTGCTGAATCAAAAATTGGCTGACTCCTAAACTTACATTCTTGATTTTTCAAATAAAGATACCAAGAGAACAAAGAAATATTGATAATAGGAGTAAATTAGAAAGTTGTTTAAAATCACATGATTAATCTGAATTATGAAAAAAAATTGGGTTCCATATCTCTTTAAGTACTTCCTGTTAATATGTCTCATAGGTGCTTTCTGCTAATTCTTACAAGAACAGTCTAGAGTAGACCCAATACATAATTTACATAATTGTGGTTACTTATTGTTACATACCAGAGAAGCATCCTGCAACTGGTCCCACATCTATAAGCTTGTAAGAAGTAAATGAAACATTTAAATATTCATTGTTTGTTAGAAGCCAAAAATGGCTGCCAAGCTCCGCCCACTTATTGTGTATATATTTTGGTATGTTAAGGTTCTCCAGTTGACTCTTAACTAAGTTTTCCTACTTGCAAATGCTGATTTGTGCATGTGCATTTTGTAATAGCTAACTGAAAAATATTAAACATGCACTGCTAAACTGTCATACAAGTGAACAGCTAGTTGGACAAGAAGAAAGCTGTGGGCGGAGCTTGGTGGCCATTTTTGGCTGCTAACAAACGATGATTATTTGAAAGTTTAATGTACTTCTTACAAGCTTATAGATGTGGAACCAGTTGGAAGATGCTCGTCTGGTATGTAACAATAAGTAATAAAGAATACGTATTGGGTCTAGACTGTCCCTTTAAATGGTGTTGGGTACACATAACTGTGCTCTAACAGGTATAGGTATCAATAGCAAATGTTGTGCATGCGCATATGTACTTCATATAACCAGGGCTTTTTGTGGTTGCATGTTCTCTGATAGGTATTTCCTTTAGTAAAAACTATTTATAAACAAGTAAGCATTATTATGAAGTGTGCAACTGATACTGTTATGTTACCTTAAATTTATACCGTTTTTACTTTATATTTTTGCAGACGTTAAAATATCAACATCTTTAAATGGATGATAGATAATTTTAACGGATAATGTCCCTTTAATAAATGTATTCATAAAGCACACATGTGCAGCACCTGAAAATATTGCAGTATTAGGTCAAAATGCAGTTATCTAATTGCTCATTTAAGGATAGACACTGCTCTTCTGTCATTATCATAATGTCTCTTTATTCCTGTGTATGTGTTCTAACAATATGAAATAAATACCATGTTTCAAAAATCTCTTAGCTATTAATATGTGCAAAAGATTGTGACTGCGTAGAACTATTTCCGCTAATGTATCAGAGACGTAATGAGCAAAGACGAGATATATAAATAGAGTTAGAGATGGGGTGGGCATAGTGATAAAGGGAAAGGTGAGATACAGAGAAAGGAAGACTAAGAAAAAATAAAGACAAAAAGAGTTTGAGATAGGCACTAAAAATCACACAGAATAAGAGAAAGAGATGGTTATTTATTTATTTTTTTATTTATTTTTTAAAAACTGGTCACAGCCTTTCTGACAATTGTGCATTTAAAAAAAATGTAGCCTTTTAAATGCTTTGTTTGAATAATAAATATTTGGCATACATATCACAATCACTTAAGCTAATGGTATCAAAAGGCAAGTCTGGTTTAGTAATGGCTTATATTGTTATGGTATATGGATTATTTATTAGACATGTCACTCACTAATTACTAGTACTGCGCAAAACCTGGCTTTCACTCATACTTAAAGGAACACTCAAGTCAAAATAAGGCTTTCGTAATTAAGATAGAGCACACAATTTTAAACAACTTTCCAATTCACATCCATTATCTACATGTGCAATATTTTTATATATACATACTTTCTATGGCACCAGCTCCTATTGATATAAAAAGAGAGAGAGATGCACTCAGCTGAGACAGAACAAAAGCTAGAAAAACTTCCGTGCCTGTTCATTTTTGGGTGCCACTCAGGGTGCAAACTCTTTTAGCACACTATGCCCCTTCACAGAGAAAAAATATCATGTAGCATATCAGTCTGACCCTGCCCAATGACAGTCCAGCACCAAAATACCAGGCAATTCTTCTCTAAATAAGAGAAACAACAACCCCAGACGATCGTTTCGGCCTTCTGTGGGCCTCGTCAGTGAGGTGCAGTCGCATCTCTCTAAGGGCATGTCGAGGGTGAAATGACGCAACTTTTGTTACATTAGTTTTGCACTCTCTAAAGTGCAAAACTCGTAATCTAGGCGAATGTTATTTAAAAATCATATAAAACAAATAAATTAAAGAAATAAATAAAAATATGTAGTAAAAAATAGTTTAATCGCATCAAAAATGGCAGCAAATTATTCTGCAAAAATCGTATTTTATAGAAAAATTAAAAATTGCTGAAATTTTATACAGGAAAAAAAAATGTTTAAGGTTGCACTGTAGAAATTATAAAACATCTACACTGCTATTGCAACAACTGATGTGAAATTCATATTTATAATACACATTTTTAAATGTTATGTTTTTCTTATTGTAAAATAAGTTTCCCCCGCTTTTGCTAGTGGGCTGAACAGGGGTGTTTCATGGGAGTAGCTGAAAATTCTCTTCTATGGCTGGCATATTCTGTAAACATTCTCCCCTGTAGTTCTCGCTGTTTTTTCACGCAAACTAAAAGGTGGAGAGATTTTATCAAAATACTCAAAAAAACGTATTACCCTAATGTAAAATACTGTTTGCTAAAAGCAAAGTAATCTGATTTGTATTGGATGCCATATAAAATTTTTAAATTGTAACCCTTACTCCCTGTTTCCCGTTAACTTTGCTACCCCTAGCAGACTTTCCCTGTCCTGAAAACTCCATTAAATTCTATGGGAGACATTTCGCCACTAGCAGGGACAGGCCATTTTTTTAGATAATTCCCTGAGGTTCGTCCCTGTGAGTGTCATTGTGGTTTAACACATCTTACCGGACAAAGCTTTCATCATTTGGCCCATGGATGTAAAACAAAGAGTAGAGTGTTTCTGAGCCTAACTATGGAAAAAATGCTGCCATTGCTTGTAATCATGGATGGAACTGCTTTGTATGAAAGGGACAGTCAAAACAAATTAAACTTTTATGATTCAGATAGTGCATGCAATTTTAAACAGCTTTCCATTTTACTTTTATCATCAAATTTGCTTTGATCTCTTGGTATTCTTTGTTGAAAGCTAAACCTAGGTAGGCTCATAAATTGTTTTTTAAGCTTTTGAAGGCTGCCACTTATCTCAGTGCATTTTGTTGTTTACAGATAGACAGTGCTGGTTCACATGTGCCATATAAATAACATTGTGCTCACTCCTGTGGACTTATTTATAAGTCAGCACTGACTGGCTAAAATGCAAGTCTGCCAAAAGAACTGAGATAAGGGAAAAGTCTGCAGAGGCTTAGATACAAGGCAATCACAGAGGTAATTTATATTAATATAACAGAGTTGGTTATGCAAAACTGTAGAATGGGTATTAAAGGGATAATCAATCTTTTTAAACAAAAAAGTTACAAGTAGACTGTCCCTTTAATTTCTTGACGGTACCCTTCTAGATAATAGTAGTAATTAAAGGGACAAGTAAGTAAAAATTCAACTTGTATGATTCAGATACAGTATGCAATTTTAAGGCACTTTAACATTAACTTCTATTTTGAAATGTACACTATTACACCACTAGGAGATGGTAATTTGTGGCTACAAACATCTGTCTCAAGCCAATGGCTCACCATTTGTTTTCAGCTAGATTTCAATAATGCATTGATGCTCAGGAGTGGACTTTAAATAAGTGTTCAATCCCTTTGCAGGTATAGCACAATAATACAATGCTATAGTATATAATATAATTTTCCTTTTTGTTTATCTATTAAATTAAATAACATTTTGTCGAATTTTATGTTAAGGAGAGCTGATGAGGGCTTAGCTCCCCCCCCCCCCACAAAATAATTGTTAATACCAGCTTTTGCTTGCTAGATCTAACTTAATAAACACTAGATCTAACCTGATCTAATAGCTTGAATGGGTGTTTTTTTTGTCTGAAATTGTTAAGTGGTGGCTACCCCCCCTAGTTTAATACCTAATATCTCTTTAATTATGTTAGAGATAAAATAATAAAAGACTGATCATACCTGATCTAACACATATCTATCAAATGAATGACTTTTCTGTCCAATTTTTTGTCAAGAGGGACTTATAATGGATTAGCCCCCACCAAATAATTTTTAATACCACTTCTTGCATGTTAGATCTAACAAAACCAACAATTGATCTAACCTGATCTACCAAAGATCTAACCAATTGAGGGCCAGATTATGAGTGGAGCGCTAACAGTTACATGCGAGCGAAAAGGGGTTTATCAGGGCTGTTTTCACGTTGAAAGTAAATGCGATATCTTGAGCTCAATTGAAGTTACTGCTCATCGAGATATTCCTATATATATATATATATATATAATCATGTATATATATATATATATATTTAAAAAGGTATAAATATATATTTTTGCAAAAAAAACATCATATATATATAGAAATATGTATTTATGAATAAACACATTCTTCTATGTGAAGAAAAATGGAAAGAAAAATAGCACGTGAGCGAAAATAGTTAACGTTCAACTTGTAATACAAGCGCTACCCAGCGTGCGCAAAAAGATTGTGTCTAGTGGAGTTAATGATTAAGCAGGAGTGTTAAATACTGCTCTATTGTAATCTGGCCCTTAATGAGCTTTTTTAACATTTTTTATTTGAGGGTCTAACCTGGCTTTGATTCTGTCCTCAATGTTCATGGTTAAAACCTAAAAGGTGGTTTTCATTGGCAGCTATTAGTCAGACAGTTACTATAATTCAAAGGCAAGTGGTTTAACAGAATTAAAATAAAAGCTTGTATATTTTTAATTGATCTATTAGTTAAAAGGGTTTGTTCTTAATTCTCACCTGTCTATTTTTTTTTAACTTTATTATGGCTTAGCAGATTCAGTAATCAATACTATTATTAGTCTTTGCATACACAACAAAATGTGGAAAATAGTTTCCCAGTGTTAAACAGAAATTCATTATTATTCAAATGACCTAATCAACTTTAAAATGGATTAATCTGGGCTGATTTCCAAATACCTTCCTCAAGAATATGAGACTATAAATTCCTTATATTCTCTAAAAAAATAGAAAGCCAAGTCTACTGTATATTAAAATATAATTAGCTCAATTTCTTTTAATTGTATAATGTAATCTGTTCTATGCATTAATAATAAAACTATTATTTGCCCCTTGTACTGTCTACATTCTGTTTTGACTAGTATTGAGGTCAGTTCAAGAAATTGTCATTTTTTAATACAGTTCTATAACCAACATGACGGGACAAGGTAATGCCATAATTTGATGTCACATTTAGACTTTGATTTCTGCCAGTTTTAATGCTGTTACAGTCATACATCTTCCTTAAGGTCTAATAAAGATAGGATGAGTACAGACATATTCTGGCTGTATGACCTGAAAAAAAGGTCACAAAACTCATAGAATAAAAACAAATTAATGCACTTTACAAGAGAGAAATTAAGTTTTATATCTTGTGGAGTATTTAGGCTAAGAAAATCAGAATATCTAATGTGGTTAAGTGTAATTTATGAAGCTAGATATAATGTTTTCTGCAACATTTATTCTACAGTGAAAAATATATTGGTTTATGCTGAAGCTATTAAACAATATTTCTAACCATGGAATATATAACATATTTTGTTTTACTAATGTTGGAGAAAGGTGATAAATTTAATAATAGAAGACAATATTTCATGAAAAACTGCAATGCCCTACTAAGGACTAGATCCTATGCAAGTCTCCACATTAGAGCAAATGCAAAGAAAATCTCACTACAGCTTATTTGTCATTGTTACTCTACTTTATCAACCATATAGAGTAACTCCTCTATATGCAGGTCAATAAAAATGAATTCTATCTTATCAATCATATGGAAGTAAATCTTCTATATGCAGGTCACTAGTGATGTCGCGAATTGTTAGCCGGCGAATAGTTCCCGGCGAACATAGCATGTTCGCGTTCGCCTCGGCGGGCGAACATATGCGATGTTCGATCCGCCCCCTATTCGTCATCATTGAGTAAACTTTGACCCTGT
>CAJPDP010146832.1:0-16606 GCA_905336975.1 Bombina variegata variegata | reverse complement strand
TATATAAATACCTGTATCCTATTTCATAATGCTCAAAGTAAAAAAGCTACATAAAATAAAAAAGCTATAAAAAATACATTCTAGAATGGTACCTTTTAAACCTTTTGAGTATTGATTTTGAAATCTTTTGAAATATGCAAACAAATTGTGTAATTGCTCAGCAATTTTATTTTTATTCAAATGTTCCAATAAACGTTTCTTATAGGGTTGATTAGTACGTCCTATGTATTATAAATTACATTCGCATTGTAGTAGGTAAATAACATATTCAGATTTACAGTTACATAGGGAATCAATATTAAAAATGTTTTTATTTGCTGTAAATTTGATCTACACCTTATTTTTATTATAATGATGGGAACATGCTTAACAGAAGCCCTTAGATTGAGTTTGAAGCCAATTTTCTGCCTGTTTATCGGTCCTTAGTTTGCTCAGGGCCAAACATACATGTGTATTTATCTTTATGTTTAAGCCCTTTGCATGGTTTTTTTTTCCTTATACCTGAGACCTCATATCTTTAAGCCCTTATAACTTTTATGCAATATTTATTTTATTATACAGTATTATGAATGTAAGTGTTCTTTTAAATATATTTTTGAAATTTTTTGTTCAACTTTTTAGTCGAGTGTAACTGTTCGCTATTATGCGAACACATTTATTTTCAACTTCTAATATGCGCGCTGCTTCTAAGGCGTCCAAAAAAAACACATTTTTCGCTTGTGTGCAACAGTTAGCAAGTCACTCATAACAGAGGTGAATTGACTCAGCACTATTTGGTTGGTGCTGGGCTCTTTGTCTTTTTTTAATTGGTGAACGACAGAACATCATATGGACTTCTAGGTTTGTTTGTACAACACCTCTGGGATCTAGTTGGACTACAGTTCTATGTGAAGATTCTATAACACTTGTTAATCCTCTCATACAAAATTTGTATTTCAAATAGGATTTTATTATTGGTTTATAATGTGAAAACTCAATAAAAATGCTTTTCTTTAGGCGATTTCTCTGTATCCCAAGCTGTACAGTCACACTATTTGAGACACACAATCATGTGACTTTGTTCAGTAATCTTTTTAACAAGTGACATTGATGATTGGGCAGAACTCTAGGAATAAGTAACTTTATTTAAAAATATATATACATATATATATACGGCCGAAACATGTCAGACAACATATACTGACAAGCTGTTCATATGCCATTTTTAAACGGTTAATCAAACAAAGGAACTTCGTTTTAACCACATCTGTGCTGGCTGAACCTTTTGTTTTTGCTTATATATATAAGTCTGAAGAAGGGAATGACACCCCAAAATATCACAATAATGTCACAATAATTGTTCAATAAACAATTATATTAAATCCCCAGTGAGTGCTTCGCTTTGACTGTAAATATACACATTTATATATTGGCCTTGATAAAGTAATGAGAGCTACTGTGTTGTATTTTTTTTTTTATAAACCTTTATTAGAAGTTGGAAACAGTACAAAGAAGCATACCACATGAAAACAGTGTTATATAATTACTCACAGCTCTGCCAGATGAGATTGTCCATGAAAGGTCCATAATATCAAACTATTATAGCATTACTGAATTTAATCAGAGATGAAGGCATTGTTCAATAGGTCCATGGAGTGAAGCTTAACAAAAGAAGTGGCCTAAGGCCCATCGCTCTTCTGCTTTAAAAGTTCATACCTATTGTCTCCAATTGTATGCCCAAAGATGAGTAAATTGATACATTTCCAACTCCAACATACATATAATGCATTGTAACCAGCTAACACCATACATTTCTTTAACTTATCCTACTTGATTCTCCATATGGGGGGGGGGGAGGTTTGAGGGGTGGTCTGGTCGGAGGAAATTATTCGGGTAGTTCTGAGCTACCCATTTCCTTCAAGGTGTTGGACAGGGGACTCCCAATAAAACTGAACTTCGTGAAAGAGGGCCAAATTACCGTTTCTATAAAAAGAATATTCCTCCATTGCCAGGAGTTCTGCTGTATAGAATGTCCAATCCTGCATCGTTGGGACGCTTGCAGATTTCCATCTCCGGACTATAAGTGTCTTCGCACTGTTTAGACTAATTTGTAATAATGTCCATCTAATTTTACAAACTTTATCCTGTTTATAGTTTAGGAGTGCTGTAAGAGGTGATAAACTAAATGTTGTACCCATTAATTTCCTAAGAACTGTTTCCACACTTCTCCAGAAAGGGAGCAGCAGGTGACAATGCCACCATATGTGTAGCATCGTTCCTATGGCCCCACAACCCCTCCAACAAGTGGCTCCCGCTCCCGGGTAAATTTGTTTAATTCTTTCGGGTGTAAGGTACCAACGGAACAGGACCTTGTGGTTTAATTCTAAGATCCTTGGTATGGACGAGGATTTGGAGGTCCGAAGGAGGATGGTTTGCCACTGCTCCTCAGGAATCTCCATCCCCAACTCCGCCTGCCAATGTAACCTATAGGAGGGGGACGGTGGTGTGAGGGCAGTATCCAACATTTTTTTTGCTACTGATAGGGAGCCGCGTGGCGATGTGCCCAATAAACATAGTTTCTCGAAGCGGGTCAATTCCCTGAGTAGGCTGTCTTTATAGGGAGAGATTTTTATCAAATGTGATAGTTGGGTGTACTTAAGCCATGAAGAGAAACCGCCCCCCGCGACCTCCGCCAATTGTGTATGTGTTTTTAGAGTGCGATTAGAGACCAGGTTAGCTAACGGTTTTGTATTTTCTATGCCCCTAGGATACAGTTTCTCTGCTAATAGACCTCCCAAGAACTCAGCATTGTATGAGATTGGTGTCATTGGGGAGACAGGAGAGGATATCCCCTTTATTTTAGTTCATATTACATCCCAGGTTTTAAAGATGTGGGCATATAGTAAAGATGTCTTTGCTAGAGGTGGTCTGGCCGAGTTTTTAATCCAGCTAAGAGGGCCTATAGTTGGTGAATTTAAGAGGAAAGAGTTGATGGACGCCCATGCTTTACCATTTGTCCGGTCATGCCACTCGATGACTCTCTGCATTACTACTGCTCTATAATACATCATTACCGAAGGCACCCCCAATCCCCCTGAACCTAATGGGGTCGTCATTACTTTTTTACTAATACGCGGTTTGATGCCACCCCAGATAAATTAATTTAGCATCAATTGTACTTGGTGCATGTATGTATTTGGAAGGGGTATCGGGATCGTTTGCATAATATAGAGTAACCGCGGAAGGGCGGTCATCTTAACCGCTTGTATGTGGCCCCACCAGGAGAGCGGTTTATCTTGCCAGGTGTCGAGCTCTCTTTTAAGTTTATGCATAATGGGTATAAAATTATGTTTGAATAATTTACTACTGGACGGGGTAAGGTAGACTCCAAGGTATTTAAGTTTATCGTAATTTAACCTATATTGACAGTGGTTCCTTAAGGTTTCAAATTGTTGCTTGTTCATATTGATGTTCAGGATCTTAGATTTTTGTGCATTGATGAGAAAGTTAGAGTGGGCACTAAATCTATCAAGTTCCTCAAGTAAATGGGTAAGTGACGTGTTTGGGAAGGTTAGAAGGATTAGAACGTCGTCCGCGTAGAGTGTTATCTTATATGAATATTAAAATCGATGGTAATTTCGACCGGCTGACCTGTTCTACTAATTGAGTAACCCTAATGGTGTTATCACGTGCTTCCCTCCCAGGAATGAACCCCGTCTGATCTACATGAATGATTTGGGGGAGGATGGTGTTGAGGCGCATTGCTAAAATTTTAGCATATATTTTAATATCGGAGTTGAGCAACGAAATGGGTCTATAATTCTCAACTTTTTGGGGGTCCCTATCCGCCTTTGGTAATACTATTATATGGGCTTCTAAGGCATTCTTTGGCCATGTGTCCATGTTGTCTATTGTTGCAAACATTGAAGTTAATTGTGGGGTTAATAGATGTCTATTTTGTTTATATTAAATATTGGTAAACCCATCGGGCCCAGGACTTTTTCGTGGGGGGAGCGATTTTATTGCCAAGAGTACTTCTTGGGTTGTAATTGGGGCTTCTAGTGATTTAGATAACTCTGTAGAGAGAGCCGGCAAGCCAGCCTCTGCAATGTATTGATCCCGTGCCCCAGGGGTTGTTGCCATCGGAGGATTCGGTAAATTATATAGGTTTCTATAGAATGATCTAAATTGGTCCACAATTTGGTGGCTGCTTATAACTTGGTTCCCTGCGGAATCAATTAGGCTGTGTATATATGAGTTAAGTTTTTGTTCTTTAAGGGTTCTTGCTAAGAAAGGTCCCACTTTATTCGAATTGACTAAGTACATTTTTTTAAGATATAGTGCTTTTGTTTGTGCTTCTTTATATATTAACCTATTTAATTCGTTTCTTGCTTGTCTCAATTTGTCTGTTAAGGATTTATCTTGTGGGGAGGATTTGTGTTGCGTTTCTATATTGCGGATGCTCTGCATTATGGACTTGTAGGACTCGCGATACTGTTTTGTTAAGCGCGCTTTATGCTTAATCATTTCACCCCTGGCTACACACTTGTGGGCCTCCCACAGGGTATGTGACGAAATGCCCGGTGTGTTGTTGAATTCGAAGTATTCTTTTAATATTTCCGCCATTCGCGCAGAAAAAACATTTTTTTTTTTAATAAGGATTCATCAAGCCTCCATATGTAAGGGGATAGGGGTTTATCTGACCAATTTAGGGTGGAAGACACCATGCCATGGTCCGACCAGCTAATGGGCTCTATGTCAGTGTCCCTCACTAGGCTATAGGTGATCTGGTCCACAAAAATATAGTCAATGCCCGAGTAGCATTTATGGGGGTTAGAGAAAAAGGTGTAGTTTCGCTGCCCCGGGTGTTTTGCGCGCCACACATCTATCAAAGCAAGCTTATGGGTAGACCCTCTAATGTCCTGTAAGGTTTTAAGGGGTACACTGCCTCGGCCCATAGAGCAGTCAATATCTGGTTCAAGCGCTACATTCAGATCTCCTCCTACCACTAAGGAGCCTTTTTGAACTTGGAGTATCTTGTGTGTGACCTGCCGGAAAAATTGTGCTTGTTTGGAGTTTGGGGCATAAATATTGACCAGGCTAATAGGTCGGTTATAAAGGAGGCCTGTAAGGATAATCCATCTCCCCCCTAAATCTGCTTCCAAATTAGATAATTGAAACGGTAGTGATCTATGAAACATAATTCCCACCCCCCCAAGTTTACTAGTGTGTGACGCGAAATATGCTGTGGGGAAGTCCCTATTTGAGGTAGCTATGTCAGCGCTGCGGAATATGTTGGCGCTTAATAAATAAAGTATAAAAATAATAATTTGAAAATTTAGGTGAATTTTCCCTCGGGAAATGAGTCTCCTGTACAAAGACCACATCCGCTTTAGCTTTCCTAAAACAGGAGAGGGCGACTGATCTTTTTGTAGGAGAGTTCAAACCTCTAGCATTCTGGGAAACAATTTTAATGGTGCGAGTCCCCTTATGGGGAGAGTCCCGTGTCCCTATAGCAGCCATTTTAGGGTACTAGTGGAGTGGAAATAGTGTAGTGTGTATGGTCTACCGTGTCCACATGGGGGATAGGTATTGAGGTAGCTATGTCTAGGGATAGGTGCGTACTTTACCTGAGGATGGGACTTTATGTGACTCATACAAGTCTGACCAGACCGGGGGTGGGAAAGGGAAAGGGTGGAGTACGATGGAGGCTGTTGAAGGACATTATTTCTGAAATGGTAAAAAGCAGGTATTAGCATAAAAATATACATAAAACTATACATAAAACATAACCTAAAAACAAGAACTTGAAACATAATATGCTTCTAGAATAAGGGGAGGGGGTGTAAGTGGTTGCTACAACTTATGGTAGCAGGTCGGCAATAGGACGCAAAACTTTAAAATGTGTGGTCCTGGAACCACAGCACAAGGTAGAACAAACTTAATAACACTTTAACAATATTTATGAATAACCTCCCCTGGACAGGTAACATATATAAAAAGTTGAAATTTCTGCCTTGAATAGTATACAGGGGAGAGCGCATGGCCACAAGAAATTACTGACAAGGCCCGCTTACTTACATGGAAGCCACCTTGCCTGGTGGCGCAATACAAAAGGAATAAATGTAGATTATTTAACGTAAGAAAGTCCTTAAATTCAGGTGACTGCTCCCTGATTCACAGGGGTTTTCATGGAGGGTTTGTTCTTCTTCCCATGATGGACTGGGATCCACTCTTGTCTTTGCTGCCTTGGGATGCGCTGGTCTTTAGGAGTTTCCTTTAGGGAAGGAAGGCTGGGCTGCAGGATCTTTAACAGATTACAGAAGTCTTCTAAGTCTTCTGCTGATCTATACACAGCTGTTGTATTATCCCTGATCACCTTAAGGCAAAAGGGGAAACCCCATCTGTAGGGAATTCCAAGATCTCTGAGGTGTAGAGTAAGATACCTGGTTTCCCTTCTTTTAGTTAGTGTCAGTTGGCTGAGATCCGCATAGATTTTGAGGGCACAGCTGTTATGTGTTATGGGTGATTTCTTCCGTGCCGCTGTGAGAATATTTTCTTTATCTCTAAAGCTTGTGAACTTGATAATTATGTCCCTTGGGGGGCTGTATCCTTCGGAGGTGGTCTCAGTGCCCTATGGTAGCGGTCAAGTGGGTACTCGACAACCTCAGTATTATCCATGAGTTTGTTAAATAGGGTCTGTAGATAGGGGAGGAGCTCTGACGATTTAATGCTTTCACTGACCCCCTGGATTCTGATGTTCTGACGCCTCCCCCTGTTGTCCAGGTCCTCCACCTGGTCCTGTAATTGAGTTTTTAAGGTGGAGTGCTGTGAGGATTGTTGAGATTGAAGATCTAAGAGTTTATCTGTGTTTTCTGCATCTTCTTCCAACTGCGCAATTCGGTTTCCTATTTCACTTATCTCTTTCCTTACTTCAGATAAGCTAGATTTTATCATGGAGCTGACTTGGGTAATAAAATTATTGAAGTCTTCTTTAGACGGCAAGGATTGCAGGTCTGCTTTTGTAAGCATTGTCTCCATTGTGCTCTCAGTATCTGTTTCAGAAATGAGTGGAGGTATTTTAGCTGCGCTGTCTGCTTGTTCTGGTACTGCTGCTTCAATTGCTTTGAAAAGGTGTGTACTGTGGGAGCCGTCAGATTGCCACTTTTTCCAGACTTTTCAGCTCTGGGTACTCTCCTTGCCGACATAATGGATCTACTCACACCACCTTTGATTGTGCCTTAACAGATGGAGGAAGGCATATGAGAGTGTTTATAAAGAGATTAGGGGACACAGCCTCAGGTCCACATACAAGGCCCACACAGCGGAATGCCTGTTATTCTGTGCGTTAAGGCCAACAGTCCTATATTAATAAACAGGCAGCGCCATCTTTATTTCCCCACATGGGGTGGTGAATTTAAATATCCGTTTATGACTTGAGGGAGCCGAGCCACAACCATTCTAAAAGTTTGTTTTTATATTTATTTTTATTGTTTTTTTGGGGTGTTTTCCCCCAATGCAGGGCTTGTGCTCACTGTGTATTTGTATCGGCGGGTCAGCTAGGGATTGATATGCTAAGAATGCAGCCTTTTGTGTCCCTAATTAACAACGCTGCTCACTCACCGCCCAGTGACATTTCCATAAAGCGATGACGATCTACCAGCTCGGTGCATCCGCCACTCTATTTCGAGCCGAGGAGGTCACTTTGAGTGTCGCACATCTCGAATAGCTGCCGGGCCAGTGTAATGCGCACCTCGTGTTAGGCCGCAGGAGAGCCGCAGGAATCTGTGATGTGCCGTATCCAGCCGGTCGCGACACCGGAGCTCTTCTGTTTTGTTCCACCGGGAACTCCTCTGGCTGATAGGAAGTGAGAACGGTGTGCTGTGGCTCCTAACTCACACTACCATGGAGCAGATAAGGTATATTAGCCGACCGCACTTCAGAGCTCTAAATGCAAGCGACCATCTTGGATGCCGGCTAGCTCCGCCCCCCCTGTGTTGTATTTTTAACCTAGGTTTCCATGGATTTAAAAGCCTGTTATATTATAATCTCTGCTAGAGCTGAGTAGTGACAGTTATACATGAGTAACTAAAGTAACAATATTAAATTTACATGGACTTTTTAAACCCTGTGAGATTGTGACTTTATAAATGTGTTTATTATTTTGCCAGAGGGGAGGTAAGATAACTGGTTTATTAACCTAGGGAATCTTAAATTACAATATGGCAGCATTCAGTTGTTTTATAGTTGCTAAAACTTTACACTTATTTCTTCACAATGTAATACAATTAAAAATACATCTACTTAAAATTCAAATGTTATTTTTTGTTTTTAATATATCATTATAAGCAGCATTTATTTAGTGTTAGTGTTTAGCATCACCACTTAAGTGATCACCTGCACCATTAGAATATAGATCATTTCTAGTTATGAGGAGCAGAGCTTTTAAAGATTCCCTATCTCCCCCTCTAATTTAATTAAAATGGTATGAAACCCCTCATTTTCAGATGAGCATCTTGGCGGCACATTGGCTCCTGACTGCATGTGTAGTCAGTGAGTGGGATAACAGTGTGTTTGCAGCACAGGCAGTATTCAGTGCAACTTGCAGAGTTCTGAGGGCGGCAGCTTAAACACTGAGCTGAAGTCAGAAGTCAAAGTGTTTTTTTTGGGTTTTTTTTGCAGCTAGCTCCCAGTAGAGCATTGCTGCTCCTGCTCTTGATATATGGATAGGAAGTGGAAAGCTTAAAAATGCTTGATGATGAAATGCGAGTGTCTTTATCTAATATTCCTCCAAATATTCAGAAACTGTGTTCATCCCATCAACCTCATACATCCCATTTAAATAGTAAGTAGCTATTGGTGTTATTAAACTTTTTTTTAATTCTTGCACATACATACTGTTACTTGTAAATAAATTTCGTAATTATATATTATTATATATATGTCCGTATCTCTTAAAACAAGTTAGTTTAACCTCCCGTTTGCTAGTACAACTGAATTACTGTGTCGCAAAATGATGTAGGTCTTAAAAGTGTGTCACCAACATGAAAAGTTTGGAAAGCTCTGTTTTAGCTAAACATGAGGAGCAAAATTGCATTGGTAGGACAATTTGAGCCTATAAGCATAGTAAGCATTTATCCATAGAATTAGGCTGGTCTATTTCTGATTCCATAACTGCAGAATTCAGATTTCTTAATAAAAACAAATTAGAATGCAAATTTTAATATATAGCCAAAAAGTACAAAGGGCAAAATAAAAAGCAAAAACCAGCAACCTCAGATTGCCTGAGGTTCCTACTGGACAGAAATGATACCCAACTAGCAAGAGGAAGCGACTTTTTCCTGCAGAGATCTGCCCTTCTATTGCAAAATGATCCTCTCCGTAGTAACAACACCTCAAGCTCCCCACCGACGTCTGAGTCTAAAGCGGAAGTGCGGGTGTCACATGATCGGACCAAAATAAATAAATTGTGCAACTAAAAAGCGCACAAAAATTAAAAACGTCTCCAGAAAGCAAAGCCGTTTAAAAAACAAACTATACCCAATATACTTGTCATAGCCCAATGAACTGTCATAGCCCAACTGCTATAATAAAGGAAAAAATGAAATCCTTTAAACCCCTTAGCCAAGTGTCTCTGATAACCCTTAAGTCTTTCACAGGAATAAAAAGTCAAAACATAAAATCTTTTTAATATACAAAGTGCCTATGAATCTGTCTTAGAAGTATCCTTAAACTTAATAAGGATATCTATGTCCCAAAGTAGATCCATATGAGGATTAACCCCTTAAGTGCTGCTGTCCTTCTGTACCTAGAAGGCAAAGGCACTTACCTTGGATCCAGTTGCAGGACAGATAACTGCTACTTAGGTGTGACAGGCACTCCACTCCCTGTCAAGAAAGAACAGAGTAATCAGCTATGGCTTTCTGCAAAGGGGTAGCAAAGTGTTAAAAATAAAGCAAAGACTACCTCGCCTCCTTTTAACTGCTAAAAGCCACCACTACTCTCACTAAAGAGATTGACATGGACACAGCTACACCCCAATCCTTGCTTGCAGGGAAAAATACCCAAAGAATGATTAAATATTTTTAGACACCAACTTTGCACATCCTCCATTGACAGAGGCAAAGAGAATAACTGGGGAATATGAGTAAGGGACAGGCCCGGACTGACCATGGGGTATAGCGGGCAAATGCCCGGTGGGACACCGGTTACCTTAGCCCCACCCACCAATGTATCACACAGAACAAGTGCTTTTAGTATTTTGCTTTTATTGTGCCCCAAATTTGTATTTATTGTTGTGACATCATGATGTAATTTTAATATGCACCGTGCCGTATTAAAACTACAAACATCATGTCACAACAATAAATAAAACTGGGCCACCGGTTAGCCCCACCCACTATTACCTCCCAGTGGGACATCATGATGATGAGTCCATGACATGTGGGAGAGAGACGAGAGAGGGGCCTCATTGGGAGTGGAGTGCGGCTTGACCCCCAAAAGTTTATTAGGTTTAGGTTGTAGGGTTGCCATGTGTCCACTAGGGTGCCCAGAATGAAATGCTGCCTGCCAGTGCCGCAGCTGCCATGATCTGATTCTGTGGGATTGACACTGGCAATGCCAGGAGGGAAGCGAGCTGCGCCTGCGCTGGGATGACGTATGTCTCTGGAGGAGAACATCCTGGTGGCACGCGCAATATATATTCATTCCAGAGTACTGAGACTGAGTAGCTAGCTGTAGTCCCAGTTATAGCAGACAGAGCAGGTAAGATTAATAGATTAGTACTTAGACTCTGAAGCTTTCATCATTATGCACAGTTATATTATATTGTGTTTATTTAATTAGTATATTTTATCCTGATATTATTTAATATACTAATATTATTATCCTAATATGGATATCAAAGCCAGGTTTGAATATTATACAAATCATCGTGTGTGTGTGCTATATACCTGTATACAGCTGTTTTATAATATATCTTCACTATACATACACACCACAAACTTTATGTGCAGATATATTTTAAGGATAATAATATCAGGATTAATGTCATACAATGCAAAAGACACTAGTGTCCAGTTGCACACATACAGTATACTGTTGTATGTTGTGCACTTTTGATTTGGTTAGTATATTGTATGACATTATCCTGATATTATTATCCTTATGAATAATCAAAGTCATATAAAAAATATTTTTTCTTATGATATTAATGTAAAAAAAATATATACCAAAGGTGGTTTGAATATTATAAAAATGAACATGTGTGTTTGTGCTATATACCTGTATACAGCTTTTTTTTATAATATATCTGCACTATACATGAACACTGCACACTATAAACGTTATGTGCAGATATATTATAAAATAGTACACCACCTGTCTAAAATGGTGGCTTCTGTGTTTTCTGTTTGTTTCCCCTTTCAAAAATTGGCAAAAAAAAGGGTATCAAAATCATCTTTTTTTTGGGAGGGGGGGTGTCCCTGAATGGCAGTTTGGAATTGTGGTCACCCTAGTTTCCGCTGTTATTTGATTTTATTCACAGCACCTGCCAGCCTGTGCCCAGCCCGTGTTCCACTCCACCCACGCCTTCTGCAGTGCCTGCAATGCTACTGTGACCCACTCACTGTGTCAGAGTCAGACAAGTACCAGCCTTGGGTTCTGAACTGCTTTACTGACCAGTATTGACTGACTGTCACAATGGATTGGATCCATAGTAGCAGGCGCTGCTTGCTCAGGGTCTCTGAGATACACGTCACATGATCACGAATCTCTGTGACGTCAGATTGAGAAGACCCGCGCGCTTCGCACTGTACAGATGCTGGCTGCTGCTGTGAGTGTGTAAAGACCCCACCTTGATTCAAATCTAAAATGTGTGCTTTATTCCAAAATGTTTATTTGTTACAGTTATATGTGCTTTTCAAGATAGCTGTTTGAAGCAAAAATGCTTCTAGTAAAATCTATTACTGGTCTTTAGCGGCATACACACATATGGTTTGAGGGCCTGTTTGTGCGCCAGTATTTAAACCCTACACTTTCTCAGAGAGATAGCAGGGATACACACCACTGCAAGGTCTCTGAGCTTGAATACTGATGTACAGGCCCTCACAGCATATGTGCGTATGCCACTTAAAAACAGTAAAAACTTTTACATTTTTGATAATGAAAGTATATTGCAAAATGCTTTAATTTAAAATGGAAATGTGCCCATGCATATTTAAATGTTGGCCTTTCTATCCCTTTACATCTATATAGTTGTCTGTGCCTTTTTCCAAGATAGCAAACTGTAGCTTAAATCTAGATAGCTGTCTATGCCTCTTCCCAAGATAGTTACCTGTGCCTTACACATACATTATTATAAATAAGTAATGGAAGGGGGGAGTTGGCTGCTTTGTCTTAAAATGCCCGGGCTTATTTTTGGTTCCAGTCCGGCCCTGGTAAGGGAAGTTACACTTAACAGCTTTGCTGGGGTGCTCTTTGCCTTCTCCTGCTGACCAGGAGTTGAATATCACACTAGTAATTGGAATGATGTTGTGGACTCTCCATGCCATAAGAAATATATTTTTTCAGCAGAAGAACATACATTACCTGACCTCCTCTCTATATAAACGGATAATACAAAACTCTTCTTCTGTTTTATTAAGGTGTCATATTTATTTTTACTTACTAAAAGGCATTAATGTTAACATAAACTGTCTACTATAAATACCTGTAATTTTGTATCTCTTTTTCAGATGATACAAATACTTATTTTTGTGTCTTTTTTCACTTACATGAAATTACTAATGTGAATGTGTATATATTGAAGTTGGTTGAAAAGCTAAAGGAAATTACTTCCTATTTCTACCTGTGGATTAAACAATGCAATTACAACTCTTATCACACTGTTCTGGGCTGCACGAGCTCTACAAAACATGACAGGATGTGTTACAAGTGGATAATACTCAGATGAGTCATTTCATACCAGCATTGTAATAAAAACTAGTTGAATAATGTGTTAGGAAATAGACCCAGTTACTAGTTACATTTAAAGGTCCTTAATATGAATCATAAATACAAATATATACATTTAAACACACAATTTGATCATTAAATTGCATCAGCAAATTAAGAGCTAGTTCCCATGTATTTCTCTACAATGGTAATCTATGGAAAAGCAGCAACGTTTTTATAGTGGCTCCATTTTAGTGTCTGGATCATACTGGGCTTGCTAGCATATAAAACTATACACACCAAGGATATAATCCTTATAACCAATAGCGGGCGCACAAATTCTAATATGATACCCAAAGTGCTAGATTTTAATACCACAAGTCTAATTAGACCAATATAGCTTCAATATGATAATTTAGTGTGACATCAACATGCTCATCATACCATATAGTCTAATTGATAATGTCCCTTTGAACGAGACCAATAAATGATCCATTGGATATGACAGGTGAATCATGGCCATGATCATGGGACATATTTGCATTCAAATGGGCGGATACATTAACTGACAATAATGTAAATAACACTTATCAAATATCTAGTAGAATAAGATATTTCAATAATGTTTTTGGGGGCTAAGTATGACGTGACACATTCATAGTCACGTTTGAAACACTACTTAGTTTAACAATAGGATCAGTTGATTCATCCATTTCTTCTCTTTTCCTATGATATATTTTGGTTTGTATACAGGTATCTAGCACGTAATACTATGTGTGTGTTTATCTGGTTTGTAACCAGTCACTTACTTTATATGCAAGACACTGAGAGATTGATATGTGTAAAATATCCAGAGAAATATGGTATACAGGAACATTTAAGTTTATTTGTTTCAACAAAGTAATATACCACAAAACATATGTTTCTTTAAGAGAGATCAAACCATACACTATTTGCAAATATCAAGGTAATCACACACACCTCCTAAGAAGGTCTGCGCTGAAGCATGTAACTGATTGGAGTTAGGATATTTAAAAGCTTGTGCTTCAAAATGTATGATAGACGTGTGATGAAACGGCTTGTTAAGATGAGAAATGCGTAGCGTGTGTATTTATCCCTAAAGGCTATTGTTGGGAAATGGGTATTAATTCTTATGTTTTTATACATTTTTTTAAACCTTATACTGAGAAGCACAAGCGTTCATTTTTCTGTCCTGCATTGGGAGCAAGCAGGGGGCTGGAACCACCCCACACCATTTGCCAGTGAGTTGTGAAACTGTGAGATCCCAGTCTGTTTCAGTCAGCACATTGGTGCTGCAGTTTATTGTGAGTACCATCGAACACTGAGTTTTTATCTGCACATAAAGTTGGGAAAATAAGGGGATTGCACTATGAGGTGCCTTCTGTATGTGCTCTTTTTTCCAGAATGAGAATAGCTACAATATAATAGCATCTCGTTATTTATGGGTCACTAATAAAAGCAGTACCTAATGGCAGGTTGCTATGACTATTTATCCTACACTGCTACTGACAAGCTGGTACTGAGTTTGTGACCCCAGCCTCTGATACACTATCAGTGCTAAAGCTTATTATAAATAACACTAATGCTTCTTGCGCAAATAAACCTTTCTTAGTGGAAAAATACTGACTGCCCTAACCCTGAAACTCTCCACTTTAATTAACCCTAACTGGTGACACCCTCATTGAAAACTATTCTTAACTCTATCACTCTTCACATGCACCAGCATACTACAAATGCCCCTTCCATGTGATCTCCTTTAAAAACCCTTTAACACCAAGTTGACAAAAAGTTTAAGAGAAAGGTTAACTTTTTAGAGGTACTCTTTGAAAAAGAATTTAAGTAGTTTTTAATTAATAACCTCTGTTAAAGTATTTTCATCTCAGGAATTAATTACTCCTAGTTTAGTACCCAAAGATCTTACATAGGTCCAACCTTATTCTCAAGGGGTTCTAATCAGCGATGCTCCAGGGTTCCACACCTCAAATTAGAGAAAAGTCCTCAACAGTACGAAAATGGTTTATGAATTTATGATGAGAGATTTTATAAGGTTATTTTAGAATGTGAATTCCCAAATAATAATAATAATAATAATAATAATAATAATAATAATAATAATAATAATAATAATAATAATATATAATGGTAATAGTTCACCCAAAGAAAATTAGAATTGACACATTTTCAAACTGGATAACATCTCTGTCTCTTTTGTTATGTAGACCAAGGTGTAATTAGCGTACAGTACAGCCAGCCATAATCCATACATGAAAAAGCAATGTATTGAATAAATAGTGAACCAATAAAAATGATGGAAACATTGAATCAGCAAAAATAGAGCAACGGTAATAATAAATCAGTGAATATCAAAGATATGTTACATTGAAGGGAAAAGTTACTGCTGTATCAAACAAAAATATTCTGATAAGAATAGCTTGGTGACATCTAGTTCTGAGTCTTAGTACCAAATATTCCAGAATTATAATATATCATATCTCTTAAATAACAGAGAACTATAGAATGACCAAAATGGATGTATGTGTATAATTTGTTAATATATCTGTGAAAAAAAGAATGAATTAGGATAAGAATCTCCTCCTTCATCACCTCTACTTTAACATTCAAAGGGCCAGATTACAAGTTGAGCGAAAGCGATATTTGCGCTCAACTTAGTAATACCAGCACACGCAAATGTGTGCTGGTATTACAAGTGAGGTGCAATGTGAATGTGATCTCACGCTCTCATTGCACAGAAGCATTGCGCTCACAAGAGTGTGCTTCCATAGGCTCCAATGGGAGTCTCGTTCTCATGCCGTGAGACAAGGCATGAGAACTAACACAGCGAAGGGGGTATCAGATTGTAAGTAACTATATATGACTATATACATATATATTTATATATTTATGTGTTAATATGTGAATATACACATATTAACACAAAAATATATATGTATATAAGCATATACATATATATTTACTGGGATCACACAGTCCCCATAGACCGCAATGTAAATGTTTAGTATAGATTAAACCATTTTACAGACAAGATAAAAGAGTAACCCTTAAACACTAATCCCTAGATTACAAGTGGAGAGCAAAATATCAGCACTATTGTGTATAAGCATCACTCAAGTTCAATCTATAGCGCTTCTATTTTTGAGCTAATATTCAGCAAGATTACAAGTGTTGCGGTATAGCTATACCGCTGAAAAATTGGCTATTGTGCATGGAATATGCAGGTCTCCTGCCTTTATGGAACTCTCCATTCCTCACTCAAAAAATGACTTTTGTGTGTGGAATTTTCATTGCGCCCGTATTACAGGTTGTGCGGTCCGGCTATAATGATAGCTTTATAGCTTATACCGCCACGATCCATTCGGCGATCTGGGACCAGTAGTTATAGATTTTGCGAAACAAAAATGTTTCACAAAACTCATAACAAAAATGTTTCAAAGTACACTAACACCCATAAACTACAACTAAACTAAAAGCAGCTCTCATCCTATTTAGTGATGTCGCGAACCTAAAATTTTCAGTTCGCGAACTTCCGCGAACCGGGCGAACCGCCATTGACTTCAATAGGCAGGCGAACTTTAAAACTAACAGGGACTCTTTCTGGCCACAATAGTGATGGAAAAGTTGTTTCAAGGGGACTAACACCTGGACTGTGGCATGC
>CAJPDP010146744.1:2476-13175 GCA_905336975.1 Bombina variegata variegata | reverse complement strand
GGCACTCCCAAGCCTTCAATGGGAGTGTCAGTGATGCCACCATTAGGGACATATAATAAAAAATATAAAATGTTTCTAGATTCCCAATAAAGTCTACTTTATAGTGTACACTTTTATTTATTACAAAATATGTACATTTTGGGTGACAGTAATCCCCAAGCAGATTTTTTTTTCTACTGTGGCACAAAGAGGCCCTCTAGTTTTTATTACAAGCTCCAAAAGCTTATATGGGTCCCATTTTAAATTTTTATGGATGTGTGTTTATATGTGTGTATATGTGTGTATATAAATATATACACATATAAACATAAATACACATGTATAAACATATATGCACATGTGTAAATATACATACACATGTGTGTATATATATATATTATAGCTCTTTCTATTTAAATACCTTGTCATATTCCAAATACCGTCTAACCCTTATAACTTTTTTAATGTTTATATGATTCATTTTATTAGATATTGTATATATGAGTGTAACTATTAATTTTAAGGTATTAATGTCTTGTCTAATGCAACCTTGTTTTAGCCCAAACTCTTCACGCAAGGTTTTCAGTCGCACTAACCCAAAAAGAACAAATTTAGTTTGTGTTTGAACAATAGCGTTTACTTTCAATTACTAAAAACCCTTTTGTATAAAAAGTAGCACTCCTATGACAGCAGTAGTAGACTTTCACTTATAATATTCAATAGCAGTAAAACAATACACCATAAAACTTATAAGACAGACAAGTCAACATACACATGTAAATATTAACATCTAAAAATAAAATATATGAATATAAAATTATAAAAAAAAAAATATTGGCTACATCTGCCAATGAAAATACTTTTCCTGAGGGCAATGTTAGTTCAATGTTAGTTATATATAGTATTATAACTGTTTACAACTTTAGAGTCTGATGCCGCTCCTTTTGTAGACTGTGATAGCTTCTCAGTCTCCTGGATACAGATACTGCAAAATACAAACAAAGGGGACAAGCGCACCTGCAATTCACAACATCAATTTATTTATGGTGATTCACATACACATATGATTGCACTTACTAGATGTAAGCAAATAAAAGCCTCTTTCAAAAAAAGTCTTGGCACACAGTTCTTCTAAAGCGATCGAGTTTCCGTGGTCGTTACCGGACAGTTCCTTCCCATGATGTACTTTGTACTCACTCGCACCCCTCCTCGGCTGGCTATTTCAGAACCTCCAGTGCCTTTTCTGACGTATCTTTCCTGGGCGCGTTTCATCAGACTTTTTCAACATGATACAATAATCGGCACTGGTATAACCCCTGTTTCCAGAAAGTCCTTTTTGAAACTGCCGTGCTGCCTAAAAGGCTCCACCCTCACTCCCTTCAAGCAGTTTCTATTGGTTCCTTATAACGTATTTGTTTGATACATGATTTCAGCTTAATGGTAACATAATTTTTAAACAAAATATATACATGCATCATTATGCTTATTCAACTATAAAGACTTCTCTAAAACATTACATATGTTAAAAATTAATACATTTTTAATAATCATTTATAATAATAATATTTTTTAGCTGCCACTGTGTTATTCTTATCGACAAACAGAATTAGATCTAGGAATTAAATTTCTGTTTCTTTGATGAAATAGCCAGCCGAGGAAAAGTTTGAGTGAGTACAAGGTACATCATGGGAAGGCACTGTCCAGTAAAGACCACAGAGACTCGATCGCTTTAGAAGAACTGTGTGTCGAGACTTTTTTGAAAGAGGCTTTTATTTGCTTACATCTATTAAATTCAATCATATGTGTATGGGAATCACCATAAATAAATTGATGTCGTGAGTCGCGGGTGCGCTTGTCCCCTTTGTTTGTATTTTGCGTTTACTTTCAACTAGTAAAGTACTAGCGCAAGTTAACGCAAGCACAATATTTCAACATTGTGCATACACATTTGCACATCACTTGTAATCTAGCCAAATGTCATGAATTTAAACCATAACAAAAATACACATTTGTTTTTAGAGATTGCAGAGATTCAAGATAGTGAATATGATTAATTTCTTTTATCTAACTGTAGACCATGCATAAATATCGGCAAGTGTCTGGGTCAATACAGGTAGTTGTGTTCAGGCATAATGACAAAGTGTTAACCAAACAACCCATAAGAATGGGTGAAAAGAAATGCCTTTAGACACAAATATGACATGAAGTTCAAGCAAAAGATACATGAAAATAAATACAATATAACTTTTATTTGTTGTGCTTATAAAAGAGAATAGACATTAAAAGGAACTGGAACACTATGCCACTTGTTGCATGAATGAAATAAGTATGTGAATACCTATATTAGGGTGTAAACCGTGTAAACTAAGGCTGGTAAGGTGAATAGAACCCAAATGAATATTGTTCACTTGAATATAAATATAATGTAATATAAGTTTGTATTTCTCTTTTTGAACTTGCAATCTCTTTCACCTTTTAGGGTTTATTTACAAGAATTTACTTACAAGAATTTAATCAACTGTTTAACCCCTAGACTAATACATCTACTAACAGAGGAGATTATCAAATGAACAACTTACTGTGTCAGTTACACAAAACCATATACAAACACTCCAAAAGATGGTGGAACTTACATTTTTTCAAAAATACCAGCAGTATAATATCATACCAAGAGGTTATACAATCAAAATGATTTAAAAAAACAAGACCATATTGACAGGTGGGAACAAGCATTAACACCTGCTCACTAACACTTATTGAGATCTTGATAGAATCTGATCAGGATGAAATCTCATTGTTAGATTCTCAAATACAGTTACAAAATGAAAATCTAAAAACTCTTGAACAAATGGACAAATTCAATACTCAATATCAAATTGAACTTGATAAATTAGAAAATGAGCTGATCCAAAACAAAAAAACAAAATATCAATTTGATTGAGATGACTAGTCTGCCAAAAGAGTGTATAGATGGCAAAACAGATACAGAAACCAAACATCATATAATAACACTAAGAAATCCATTATACACCACTCTGACAGTGAATCTGAACTGTCTGAGATGGAAACTTCAATCAATAGTGAAAAATACTGAAACTGTATCTACCCCTAGAACATACACTCCATCCCAAATGTTAGCCAGTGGTAATAATGATAATTCATCCAGTACATCAACATCCTCTACATCATCTTTTTTAGGTCAACCCATGATGCTAACAAATCCCTCCTCACAACACAGACCAAAGAAAAGGAAGGATCCTATGCCCCCCTCCAGACAAACCAGAAGGAGACAACCCAGCCTATTCTCCAAAATACGGATGGGAACTTAAAAGTGATTAATTTAACACAACATATTTTAAATACAGACCAAATCAATGTATTGTCTAAAGGGCTGAGTTTTTGCCATACTATTTCATTGAACAAATTTGAAATGGTGAAAGATGTCCATCTATTTACTAGAAAATTATTCTTAAAGAAGTTATATCTCAAGAGAGAGTTTGGTGATGAGTGGACCTCTGACGATCAATCTGCTTTGGATGATTTACAAGAGTTACTCCAAGAATCAGAGACTCAATTATCTGATCCTACCAATTGGAGACAAAATCTAAAAACTAAATCCAAATATACTCCTCCCAATAACATCTCATATGAAATAACTATGTTTAATCAAGTAGTCTGTCACCAAATAGAAAAGTTACTGAAACAATGATCTGCTTCAACTTGAGTCAGAAAGAAAAAAACACGTTAAAAGAAATTCGAACATTGGATGATACATTAATTAAGCAATCTGACAAGGGTGGGAATGTTGTTTTATGGTACAAAGATATGTATTTGGAAGAAACCAAAAGCCAATTGGAAAATAACCTATGCTACAAGAAGTTGCTAGGTAACCCAATACAAAATCACTTAGAAAAATACAACAAATTAATTTCAAATGCACACAAAGATGACATTATCAGCAATACTGAAAAAGCTTTTCTAACACAATCTCATCCAAAGGTACCTATGTTGTATCTGATCCCTAAAATCCACCAATATATTCACAAATCTCCAGGAAGACCTATTGTGTCGGGAAATGACGGGCTTACAGAAAAAGTCAGTCAATACGTTGACATCAGATTAAGAGAATATTTGTATACATTACTATCCTATGTTAAAGACACCATGGAGGTACTTCAAAAACTGGAAAACTTGTTTCTATCCCCAAATTCACTGTTGGTTACTGCTGATGTAGAATCCCTCTACACTAGCATACACCACAATTAAGGCATAAAAGCAATCACATATTTTTTGTCAACCAATCAATCTGATAACAAAGAACTGACTGCCTCAACTGGAAACTACTACATTTTGTATTGCACCACAATTTCTTTAATTTTAAAGATCAGTTCTATATACAAGTCTAGGGAACTTCAATGGGCACCGCATGTGCACCAACCTATGTTAATCTCTTCCTAGGGTTGTGGGAAAATTTTACAGTATTCTCTGACAAAAATGACAAATATATCCAACACATTTCACTGTTGATTAGATACATTGATGATGTACTATTCATATGGGAATATATAAATATAAAACTTACATATGAATTCAGTACCAATCACATCAACTTTCTTGATATAAAAAACCCAAAAAGAATCCAATGGAGCTGTTTCAGCCAACATATATAGAAAGGAAACAGCAACTAACACCTTATGGCACCACACCAGTGCCCATGTCAAAAACACCTTAAAAGCAATCCCTAAAGGTGAATTTATTAGACTAAGACGAAACTGCTAAGACCATCAGAAATTTAAACAATAATCTGTACATCTATCCAACAGATTAGGAGAAAGAGGCTACAGCAATAGATGCATTAAAACAGCAAGTTTACGGAGTTCCGGGGAGGAGTTAAGGTGTGAGGTCACATGTTACACCTGCTCTGATCTACCCTTCCTTCAAGCCATTGGCGAGAATCCGTGCCTAAAAACCCCAAACCTCGGGAGGCTTGTTTAGCAAAGAAGCACCGCTGCTGGAACTCCGATAGTGCCAAGCCATCACACTAGAAATCAGCAGGCTGCAGGCAGCAGCCCAAGAAAGGTTCCTTCATATTTAACAGCTGCAAAAACATTTCCATACAACACCTCAATTCCCAATCAGGAGAGGAACTCAGAGAGAAGCGGCACTTTCTCATAACACACTCATATACAGTGTAACCGCTATCTCATTTATTCTACCTGTGGCGGCGTTTCCTGTGTGAGTACCTCTCCTCTTTACTGGATTGTTACCCTTCAACTGAACTGGGGAGAGCTGGGAAAACTCACCTGCTGCCAGGACTGTTGTTGCTCGCCCGTCTGTGGGCACCTTGTTGTTTTACAGACACCCGATGACCCTGGTTGTTTCTAATGCTGGCCGCAATGAGAGAATAGCACCTGGATGTTTCTCCCCCCCTTGAACATTGGGAGACTTATCTGTTGCCAGGAGTGCTGTTGATTGCTCCCCTTGTGGGCACCCGACTGCAGTATAGGCACCTGACGATCCTGGTTTCTCCTAATACCGGCCGCGACGGGAGGACAGCACCTGGAGGTTTTTCCTCCCCTTCAGCAACGGGAGTCTCACCTGCTGCCAGGAGTGCTGTTGATTGCTCCCATTGTGGGCACTTGATTGCAGTGTAGGCACCTGACGATCCTGGTCACTCCTAATACTGGCCGCGACGAGAGGATAGCACCTGGATGTTTTTCCTCCCCTTCAACATCGAGAGATTTACCTGTTGCCAGGAGCGCTGTTGATTGTTCCCCCTGTGGGCATCCGATTGCAGTTAAGGCACCTGACGATCCTGGTTACTTCTAATGCTGGCCGAGACGGGAGGATAGCACCTGGATGTTTTTCCCCCCCTGCAACACTTGGTACTGAAGTTCGGGAGGCTCCGATGTCTGGATGTCTTGGGCTGACCCTGTGTGTTCGAGTTCATGACCAGAGGAAGAGAACCTGAGAATTCGACCAGTTAAGCATACCTGTTATCTGTTGTGACCCCCTCCCACCGATGATGCATGAGGGTTGAGGTCCGTTGTTGTCAGTGTGGCCACCGCTTCACATGCTGGGCTGTGTTTTCCCCACGTCTGCTACCCGGGGATATATTAATTTAGCCGGGTTCTGGTCGCTGGCCGCCTTCCCTTAATTTGCGCTTCCACTTTCACCGGTGTGCCACAAGAGGGGATTCCTTGTGAAGAGGACTTCTTCATTTTTCTGCCGGCCTCCTTTACCACAAGACCTGGTAACGTAGTATACACATTTACCATCGCCTTTGTTTGTATTAATTTAATGGACAGTATACACCTACCTTAGTGCCTGGATTAATAACTTTTATTTTTTTCTCTTTTTCTTGTATAGTTTTCTATACGTACTGGGACAAATTTGTTTATTTTACTTTGATCCTTATCTTTTGGAACATAAGTTCATTTTATTTTTCTACAGCAAGGGCAAGCTGTACAATACAGAGTTTAAATTGTTATAATTGTGCTTAAGGAAAAGGAAAGAAACTAAGCGCAAGGTGTAAAATTATCTTCATTGCTATTTTCATGCTGTGTTCCTTTCTTCCCTATTTTTCTTTTTTGTGGTGTATCCAGTTCTCATGTATAGATGTTAATAATGCTTTTCTATGGTTCTAGACTGGTAACTACTCTAGACTAACTTGACCTGATATAAAGAAAAGGAGAAGGAAAAAAAAAAACAAAAAAAAAAAAAACCTTCAGGTTTAATTCTAGTAACAGATAGCATAAATTATATAATCTTTTCAGTTATACTGCGCTTAGCTTTAAATCATACACTAACAGTGACTATAGCTCTCAAACTATTTTCACAGATATTTTTCACAGATATATAATATTTTAAGAAAGGAGAGGCAGGGAACTGCTTGGTAAAGTGTTGTTATTTACTTACTGTGAATCTCTATCTCTAATTCATAGAATCACTAGTTATTTAAACATCAAATCTTCGCCTAATTACAATTAGAATCTTTGGCTATATAACATTTATATATTGGAGAATATTTTTTTTGTTCCCACATAAAAGTAGATGGCATAGTAAATGTTCACTCTAAGTACATAATCTTATATCTTTAGGAGTGAGAGATGTATTCTGTACAGTGAATTTTGACGTACTCAACATATAAAAACCTGTTACAACACACCTTGACTAAAATAAGTTGAGGTTATAATTATAATTATAACTATAATTTTAATTGTAGTTGGAATTTTGGCTATAATTGGATACATTGCAGGGAGACTACCGATCCCACAGTTTTACCTATCATAAAGGTTCTCTCCAATTAACATAGTTTAAGTTTAAAGATGAATTAAAACCTTAAAACTAGATTTATTTCCTAAAACTCTGCTACCTGACCTCTGCTGGGTACTTTTTACTTGGGTGTCGTCCTGTTTCCTTGTCTAACCCTCATAACAAGTCACGCCCTCCGCTCGGATAAGAGGCAAACCACGGATCAATAAATACATTTTTCACATCCCTCACCATCACTTCCCTTCCCCCACCTTGTGTTAGCGGGAGCAATCCCCTTGCAATCACCTTCCCTGAGCTAGGGTCCCCCCCCCCCTTTTTTTTTTTTTCTCTCTCTATAACTCACTTACACAGACCACTGTCACATATCCACATTATATGGATACATTTTTGCACCTTCCCTCCAAACCATCACCTCCCTCCATGGCGGCTAGACAGAGAGACAAGCGAAATAAAAATATTCTTGATCCCCCCGCTGAGGTACAACTATCTACCACCAGTATGCAAATACCAACAGAATCCATTGATATCCAATCATTAGTCTCTAAAATAGCTGAAGCCCTTGAGCCTAAATTTGAAATGTTGAAAAAAGAGATTAAAGTAGACATCGCACATTTAACATCAGAAATTAAACAATTTGCCAATAGGCTCACAGAAGCAGAGCAAAGGATATCGGATCTTGAGGATATCACGACAGAAAACAATACCAAGTCCGAAGTTTCCTACAATATTATACTTAAACTTCAGAATAAAATTGAAGATCTTGAGAACCGTACACGTAGGAATAATTTAAGAATAATTGGGGTTCCTGAGGAGAAACAATATGAGGATCTATTTAAATTACTTACACTTACAATTCCCCAACTCTTAAAGATCCCTGAAGGATTCCCCAAGACATTCATAGAAAGAGTACACAGAATAGGTAATACCCCTCCTACCAGAACTAACACAGACCTAGACCAATTATTGTTAAATTCCTGAACTACCAAGATAAGATCACATTTATGCAATCCTTCCGTAAGCATCAACCCATATTTTTAGGCGATAATAAAATTCTCTTATTCCAGGACTACTCACTTGAGACAGTCACAAAGAGAAAGGAAATAACTCCAATATGCACAAAGTTTATTCAAAAAGGCACACAAGCAACTATAATACACCCTGCTAGACTTAAAATACACTTAGACAATCAAACATACCTCTTTGATTCAGCTACAGAGGCAGGAAGTTTTTATGCCGAGAAGTTCCCTACAGTTCAGGATCAGTAAAGCAAGTGTTATCAACACAATAGATTATTAATTGATAAGACACATGTTCAATAGGAAGGATCTTTCTACAGGGATACCAGAGAGCCTGAGAGGCCAGTCCCTCTGGAGTATTCCCCATCTCTCCCCTCCCCCCCCTTTTTTTTTTTCTTTCCCCTCCTTCCTCCCTCCTCTTCCTTCTTTCTCATCCTCATATCTCATACATAGAAAAAAGCCATGGCTAGTAAACTTAAAATTACTTCATGGAATATAGGAGGCCTTACATCCCCTATCAAAAGAAAAACAATAATATCTTATCTCAAAAAAATTAACACTTCTCTTGCTTTCTTGCAAGAAACCTATTTAAAAGCTGAAGAAATTCTCAAACTTAAATCTTCGTGGGTAAGAGAAATTTTTTTCGCCCCAAGTATCAAAAGGAAAGGGGGAGTGGCTATCCTTATTGGTAAAAGTATTACCTATGAAATAATTCAGGTAGACCCTGACGCCGAGGGGAGATTTATAATTTTCAAAATTAAAATTGATAAAATATTATATACACTCTGTAACATATACGCTCCAAATACATTTGATCTAGCGTTTTGGGAAAACTTACAAGCCAGGCTCATTACATGTGTCGAGGGATATCTGATTATGGGAGGGGACTACAATATGGCTCCCAAATACCCGCTAGATAGGCTCAGAAAAGACCCTGTCCCAAAAAAAACAAAAAGGGATAATCTGGAGTCAAAGCTCTTTTCGAGATTATTCAAAAACCTGAAAGTTTGTGATATATGGAGGTTGCAAAATCCTGATTCTTGCAATTACACCTGTCTTTCTAAAGCACATAAATCGCTTTCAAGGATAGACTTATTCTTACTTGATGAAAGGCTATGCAAGACACAAGTCAAAGCTCAGATATTACCTATTGTTGTATCCGACCATGCCCCTATTTGTTTAGAGTTCCATTCTAGTGATCTAACACGAATGTATAAGCGATTCTCATTCCCTATTTTTCTAGCTAAAGATCTTAAATTTAAAAACTGGATGGAAGCTAAATTTAAAGAATATGTCCACTTTAACCACAAATTTGTCTCTCGCCCCATGCTATTTTGGGAAACGGCTAAAGCGGTATTAAGGGGAGAAATATTAACCTATAGCGTGAAAAGAACTAAAAAAATTAAGCAAAGAGAGGGAGAGTTAATGCGAGCAGTCTCAAACGCTTATAACTTACACCTATTTGAAAACTCGGGCCGAACCTGGGCTAAGTACACTTCTGCACTACAAAATAGAGACTCTTTTCTATTATATAAAACAACCCAGAAAGATACCAGGGTTCAATCTAAACTGTACCGCTATAGCAACAAGACGGGGAAATTACTAGCAAACCTTCTCAAAACTGAGAAAGGTTCTAAATCGATAGATCTCCTAAATGAAGAAGGTCAAATTCTTAAAACCTCTGAAGAACTCCTTCAAGTATTTTCTAACTATTATACCGATCTCTATTCACCACAAATATCAGATATACAAGCACGTGATGGATTCTGGAAAAAAATCTCTCCTCCCTCAATAGATCCAGGGTCTCTGCAAGATTTATATGCCCCTATAACTGAGGCAGAAGTGAACAAAGTAATTCAAAATCTTCCACATAATAAAGCACCAGGCCCAGATGCACTACCCAACGAATTTTATCAAACATTACATGCTTCTATAGTACCATATTTAACATCACTATTTAACTCTATATACACAGAGGGGAAAGAGCCAACTGCTAATTTTTCTGCTTCTCATACTATTCTAATATTAAAACCAGATAAGGACCCAGCAAAAAAAGAATCGTACAGGCCCATTGCACTACTCAACACAGATTATAAAATTTTAACATCTATATTAGCATATAGGTTACAAAGTATTCTACCCTCTATTATACACGAAGACCAAGCAGGTTTTATACAGAACAGGAACTCAGCTGCCAAAATACGTGAACTATTTCTTGTTATTGACTATTTTAAATCATCAGGGATTAACGGGGGTAGAGGACATCCGTGACAAGGTAGTAATATCCATAGATGCAGAAAAAGCTTTCGACTCAATTCATTATGACCATCTGCTGTTTACTTTGGATCATTTTGGAATAAGGAAGAATTTTGCTAGGTTTATCAGTAATCTCTACCAAAATGATTCCACAAGGTTGATGGTTAATGGTC
>CAJPDP010146743.1:0-18806 GCA_905336975.1 Bombina variegata variegata | reverse complement strand
GAAATGTTAAGATTGCAAGAAGAAAGAAATGTAATATTAAAATCAGATTCAGAATTTAAGCGGGATTATTACAACAAAAAATTAGAAATTTTGAATAGAAGATTTTCTAATCAATGATAACTTATTTTTATATTTAAATTTTTTGGGCACTTTATATATTGTTGAAAATAAATTTTCTAAGGGTTTCTTGTTGAAAAGTTTGGCACTCGTATTTTTTAAATGTTGAACTTTCAATTGCAAAACAGTTAAATGTTTGAAAGTGTTTAATAAGTAATTGTTATTTAAATAATACAAATATTAATAAAATATTACAAAAAATACAATATGTAGCTTTTTTAAAACTTTATTAACAGATTAGAATTGAATTTTTTTATTACCAAATAAACACAAATGTTTTTTGCTAGCTCTCATTATATAACGGTGGTAAATAACGATTTTGGAGGATTATTCATGTCCAATTTTAAACAAGTCAGGTGTTATCCATTGTTTCTGTAATACAAAAAAAAGAGAATATAATAAATTTACAATACTCAAAATTGATGAAAAAAATAACATTTAAAAATCAACACTTACATGTGAAATATCTTTTTTGTGATATATCAACATCTCACTTTGTGGATCTTTAAACACTTCCTTTGTCCAAAAAACCTACTCAACGAGCTCTCTCTGACGTCAGACACTGAAATAGTTTGCCTGCAGCTCCTGTCTGAAGCCTGCTCTCCGTAAGTTACTACTAAGCTGATCGAATCTGCCTTACTCGCACATAGCTCTCCTGGCTCTGTTAATCGGATATCCACTCTCAAGACTGACTGCCCTTCTGAGACGGCACCTCTCCATACTTTCTTGCATATTATTTCAGCTCATCTGCGATATCAATCTCCTTTGTAGCGGCCGTTACAGAGGATCCCTGTCAGCTGATCTTGACTTGTTCTCTCAAGGTACTTCCTCCAACTTAAGTATTAAGTTAACTTTATTTACCATCGAACTTGTCTCTGTTTTTGAAATAATATCCACTTGGAGTGACTTTCTGATATCTGTGTTCTGTGTTGAGACATTAAGTACTTTTTTCCTTGAGCATATTCCAGCAAATATTTTTGTGATCCATATAATTCATACATGTGTATATTAATATACAATTCAGAGGAATATTTATATATAATCTTGTGACTATTTCCTATAAATTATTTTCTGTAGATTATATGCAAAATATAGAGCAATAGTACTTAAAGTTTATTATTGTTGCACTATTTGCTAAAAATGAAATTCTGTTACTGAGTTGTGGAATCTATAACTATAGTTGTTTCTATATCTCTACATATAGATCCACTCAAAGAAAATCCTGACATATTTCCAAGCCCATAAAGAATGGATCCTGTAGAGTTAAACAATCATATCCATAACCTCAATCAAAGAGTTGATTTACTATCTCTGGCTTTAAGAGAACTTCAGATTGAGAATTAAACACTTAAGTCAATCCTTAAAGATACAGTATCAGCCAGATCTCCTTCTCAAGAACCAACCCCAGACCCCATGGTATGTCCACTGGACAAATTCTTTGAGGACAGAAGTCATTTTAGATCATTTAAAAAAGCTTGCTGCTTATTATTCACTTTGAAGACTAAAACTTATGTTACCGAAAGGCAAAAGGTATTAACTGTTATTTCTTACTTGAGGGCTAAACCCAGGTCATGGGCAGTTTTTTTGAGACCAAGGACCCAGTTCTAGATTCTTTGGATGCATTTTTTACTGCAATGAGTTTGCTTTATGAAGATCCCTTAAAACAAATAGCTGAAAATTATTTAAGAGCATTGGAACAAAACAAAAGGCCTGTAGAAGATTATGTTGCAGACTTTAAAAGTTGTGCAAAGGATAGTCAATGGAATACTATTTCATTGAAAAATCAGTTCAGATTGGGGTTATCAGAAGCATTAAAAGACGAACTGGCAAGGGTAGAATTACCTAAATCTTTAGATGTAATCTAATAGCATTGTGTATTACCATAGACAAAAGGTTACGGGAAAGATGAAAGGAAAGAGCTAATGTTGATTATACTAAATACAAGCACTCAGAATCTTCCAGTTCATCCTCCCCAAGAGTCACTGAAGAACCAATGGAAGTTGGCTTTGTGAGAGGACCCCTCTCATCAGAATAAAAGGTCAGAAGACATCTAAACAATTTATGTCTGTACTGCGCTGCAAAAAACCATGATGTAAAAAATTGTCCACTTCCGGCTAAAACAAAAAGAGGTAATACCTTACAGTTATATACTTTGTTATCATTTAATTCAAACAAAAGTACTCACTGTCAAATTTCTTTCTCCCTACAGTGGGATAATCATCAAAAACAAACTAAATCCATCATAGATTCCGGAGCGTCTGGTTTTTTCATTGATTCTGAAATTGTTACTAGTAATAAAATACCTATTATCAAGAAATTAAATTCCGTTGTCTTGCATGTTTTTGATGGCACTTATTCCTCTAAAGGCCCAGTTACACATCAAACCAGACCCTTAACACTCACAACAAAAGATGGTCATAGGGAAACCATAGAATTTGATGTAACTTCATCACCTATGTACCCCATAGTACTTGGGTTGAAATGGTTACAAAAACATGAACCGCATATCAACTGGAGTACTTCAGAAGTAACTTTCAATTCATCTTACTGTAAACAGAATTGTTTTAACACTCTATCAATTCATCAGATCACTGATGAGTCTATACCATCTGAATACTCAGAATATCTAGATGTTTTTGACAAAAAGGAAGCTGAGACCCTACCACCACATAGGTCTTTAGCCTGCCCCATAGAATTAAGACCTGGTTCACCAATACCCTATGGGTGCCTTTATCCTTCATCACCACCTGAGTTAAAACATCTAAAAGAATAACTAGATGACAATTTTAGAAAGGGTTTTTTGCGTCCAAGCACATCACCAGCTGGTGCTGGGATCTTTTTTGTCAGAAACAAAGAAGACACTTTAAGGTCCATAATTGATTATCGGTAACTTAATAATGTAACTATCAAGAACAGATACCCTCTCCTCATTGAACGCTTAAATACAGCAAAAAATTACACCATACTAGACCTCAGAGAGGCATACAACCTGATTAGAATAAGAGAGGGAGATTAATGGCTCACAGCATTTCATACTAAGTATGGTTTATTCGAGTACAATGTGATGCCATTCGGGTTATGTAATGCCCCGGCCACTTTCCAAAACCTGATAAACGACATATTTAGAGATTTGCTTGATGTTTACATGATCGTTTTTTAGCTATTTAGATCATATACTCATATACTCAGAAACTTTTGAGGAACACATTGTCCATGTTTTTACTGTTTTGTCCAGGTTAAGAAAGCACCAATTATATGCTAAACCAGAAAAATGCAAATTTCATTCAACTGAATTATCATTCCTAGGCTACAAGATAAGCCCCACTAGAATACAGATGCAAGATGGCCAATTACTAAAACAAGAAAACAGTTACAAAAATTCCTAGGGTTTTCGATTTTTTTATCGAAGATTTATAAAGGGCTTCTCTCAAATTGTAAAACCATTGACCCAACTGATAGGAAATACCTCTAGATTTCATTGGACTACTGAAGCCCAAATAGCTTTTGATTATTTAAAAAACTCATTTACTTCAGCACCCATACTACACTACCCTGATCCAGAGTTACAGTATTCACTAGAAGTAGATGTATCTGATGTTGCTATAGGGGCAATCTTGTCACAAAGAAAGACTCCTGAAGACCCCCTTCACCCAGTCGCCTATTTTTCCAGATGTTTGAATCAAGCAGAATAAAATTACCCCATAGGAGAGAAGGAGCTTCTAGCCAGGAGAGCTTCCTTAGAACACTGGAGACACCTCTTAGAAGGAATTCCAACTCTAATCCTAATGTATACAGACCACAAGAACATAGAATATCTACAAACAATTCGCTCCTTGTCAGCCAGACAAGTGAGATGGAGTTTGTACATTTCCAGATTTCACTATCAAATAATATATAGGCCGGTATCATTTTATTCCTACACTTAAATTACCCACTGCCTCTCAAACTGCAGATTTATTCATAAACAATATAGTGAAGTCACATGGTTTACCCACTTTCATAACTTCAGACAGGGGAAGTCAATGTACTTCCAAGTTCTGGAAAGAAATTTGTAACAAACTCAAGATTCATAGAAGATTAACCACAGCATACCATCCCCAAAGCAACGGGCAATCTGAAAGAACAAATCAAAGTCTTGAACAATATCTAAGATCTTATTGTTCGCTAAAACAACAGGAATGGTCAGATTTCTTATCCTATGCTGAATTTGCATTTAACAACAGCCTCAATGCTTCAATCAAACATTCACCATTTTATGTGAATTATGGTTTTACTCCTTCTTTCCATATCGAGTTCTCAGAACCTGCTAACTCTCCTAACGTTGAGGAATATATCAATAACTTATCACAGATTCAACAAAATTTTAAATCCATTCTAGTTGAAGCTCAACAAACGCAGCAATATTATTACGATTTGAGAAGGAAAAGATCTCTAAACTACAAAGAAGTTGATAAAGTTTGGTTATCTACGAAATACTTGAGACTTCGAACACCTTCAAAAAAACTCAGTCCCACCTATGTTGGACCATTTTAAATATCCAAAGTTATTAACCATACGATTACGTATACCTCCCTCTTTACGAATTCACCCGTCTTTTCATGTTTCTTTATTTAAACCATATCTACCCCTTCGTAATGCTCCACAAAGCATACCTTTACCAGTCGTAGATGAAGACCAAGAATATGAGGTGTCAGAGATTCTTGATTCTAAGAGATCTAGAGGTTATTTACAATATCTCATTCGTTGGAAAGGGTTTAGTTGTGAAGAAGACGCTTGGGAACCCTCCACAAATTTGTCAGCTAATAGTCTTATCGCTTCCTTCCACAATCGACACCGACATCGACCTAGACCTTGAACCCCTGAGAGGTTCTTTGACAGGGGGACCTATAATGTACTGTCTCTTTTAGAGGATGATCATTTAATCTGCTTCCACTTTAAATACTGGGGCTGAGCCATTTCCAAACTGCTTGGAAATTTGTTTGTACTTGTTTGCTGCCAAATCTCTTACCATTGACTTGGAATTATTCTGTGTCTCTCCTTATCCTATTTCTAGGTATAACATAACGACCTGTGATATATCAACATCTCACTTCGTGGATATTTAAACACTTCCTTTGTTCGAAAAACCTACTCATCGAGCTCTCTCTGACGTCAGACGCTGAAATCATTTGCCTGCAGCTCTTGTCTGAAGCCTGCTCTCCGTAAGTTTCTACTCAGCTGATCGAATCTGCCTTACTCACACATACCTCTCCTGGCTCTGTTAATCGGATCCCTGCTCTCAAGACTGACTGCACTTCTGAGACAGCACCTCTCCATACTTCCTTGTATATTATTTCAGCTCATCTGCAATATCAATCTCCTTCGTAGCGGCCGTTACAAAGGATCCCTGTCAGCTGATCTTGACTCGTTCTCTCAAGGTGCTTCTTCAAACTCAAGTATTAAGTTAACTTTATTTACCATCGAACTTGTCTCTGTTTTCAAAATTATATCCACTTGGAGTGACTTTCTGATATCTGTGTTCTGTGTTGAGACATTAAGTACTTTTTTTCATATTCCAGCAAATATTTTTGCGATCCATATAATTCATACATGTGTATATTAATATACAATTCAGAGGAATATTTATATATAGATAATCTTGTGACTATTTCCTATAAATTCTTCTCTGTAGATTATATGCAAATTATAGAGCAATAGTACATAAAGTTTATTATTGTTGCACTATTATTTGCTACAAGTGAAATTCTGTTACTGAGTTGTGGAATCTATAACTATAGTTGTTTCTATATCTCTACATATAGATCCTCTCAAAGAAAATCCTGACAACTGTATTGTTTTGTTAAGTATGAGTTGCTTATTTTCTTGATCTCAATAATCGATATTACCAGAGCAATAATTGTAACTAAATTCCAACTTTATGAAATATAACTTTATTAAAGTTAATTCTAGAAAATTGCTCAAGTGAGTTCTATGATTTACATTGAAAAAAGGAAAATAAGAGAATAAAAATAAAAAAGGGTGTTATGGTGATAAATATTGTGCAAACTTTGTAATAAATCTATTAATGTAAATAGTGATTTGGTCTTTTGAAATGTGAATGTAAGTATTGTAATTATAATTTGTAGGAGTATTGTATACTTTGAAATTTCATGACATGGCTTTTGACTAAAAGTGATCGTTTGATTTTAGTGTAAGCAGTAACTTTAAAAATTAATTTTGTAAAGTTGGAATGGAGAGTTTCTCTATAATTGCATCTGTATATGGTGCTTTTGCTTGTTTTGAAACTGACTGTGTATGGTTGAAGAATAATTTCCATAGCGTTGTCAGTGTGGTCCCTGTAATAACTTATAGAAAACCAAAATTATTTTGTTAATTCAAGTCATAAGGTTGAACTGTGTTTAACAGAAAAATCCATTTGCTTTCTTCACAGAGTAGTGTTTTTTTCTATATTCTATAGTAGTGTTTTTTTCTATATTGCATCCTCTAATTCCTAGTTCTATTTTTTGAATACCAAAGCATTTGACTTCAGATTGCTTTGATTGATGTGTTTTGCTACTGATGGGATCTTTTTGCTATCTTTAAGGTCTTTTTCTGCATTTTTTATGTTTCTTAAATGCTCCTGTAGTCTCGTCCTGATTTTTCTTGTCGTCATACCAACATACATCTTCTCACAATTGCATTTTAGAGCATAGATCACTCCTTCTGTATGACAGTTTATATGTGCATTAATATAATGTTTTTCATTTTGACCATGGAACTACATGCACTGCATGTTCCACATTTGACTGAGCCAGGGGTTAAAGTACTTCTAGTTTTTTGGCCTGTGTAATGACTTGGGCTTACCATGTCTTTTAGATTTTTGGCTCTTCTGTAACCCACTTGAATTTTCTCTCCCAAAATTGAAGCTAGCATTGGGTCAGATTTTAATATGTGCCAGTTAGCATTCATTATTTCCAGAATTCCTTTGGAGTTAGGGTTGTACGTGGTAATAAATCTGACCTGGTTTTCTGTCTTTTTGGGTTTGTTAACAAGAAGTTCTTTCCTTGGTGTCAATCTAGCTCTGAATTCAACTTGTTTTGATGATTATTTTGCTGTAGCCTCTAGCTTTTAATCTCTCCTGCAGTTCTTTGGCCCTTAGTTTGTAATTCTCTTCTGTTGAGCAGTTATGCCTTATGTGTAGATATTCTCCAGTAGGTAGTGATTTGATAGTATTAGGAGCATGGGCACTTGAACTTTGTAAGATGCTATTTGTGGCTGTTTTTTTCCTGTACACATCTGTAATGAGCTCTCCTTCTGTGTTTTTGGTGATTGTGAGATCTAGGAATGTTATTATATTCTGATCTGCCTCATAGGTTAGCTTTATATTCAGCTCATTGTTGTTTAGATGGCTCAGAAACTGGTCTAGTTTTTCTTTCGGATCTTCCCAGAAAAAAAGTACATCATCTATATACCGTAGCCATAAAGGTATATGTTTCATGTATTCTGTATTAGAGTCCGAGAAAATGATATCTTGTTCCCAACAGCCTAGAAAGAGGTTGGCATAAGTGGGTGCACAGGATGTGCCCATCGTTGTGTCGCAAATTTTAAGGTAGAATTTGTGATCAAAGGTAAAGAAGTTGTGATTCACGACAAAGTTCAGAAGTTTAAGGATGAAGATGTCATGTTCTGGATCTTCTTCGGACCCCATTTTTAGAAAATATTGTGCTGCTTTAACTCCTAGATCATGGTTTATGCTGGTATACAAGGATTCTCCATCAACAGTTACTAACCATGTTGTGGGGCTGACACTCATATTTTCCAACTGTTTTAATACATCTCTAGTGTCTTGCACGTATGAAGACATCTGAGATAAATATTCCCCTAGCCTATAGTCAACATACTGACTTGCTTTTTCTGTTAGGCTGTTAATGCCAGATATGATTGGATGGCTGGGTGGGTGATTCATGTTTTCATGGATTTTGGGGATAAGGTAAAAGGTTGGTGTTGTTGGATTAGAGATACTCAAAAATTGATGCTCTTTAGTTGTTATTATTTTTTTTTTTTTGCAGTTTCAATGATATTAGAATATTGTTGTATTTTTCATGGGATTATACCATCATTTCTTGTAACAGGTTGTGCCCTCTAATTGTTGTTCTGTTTCTTGTAAATATAAATCAGTAGGCCAAATTACCACGTTCCCTCCCTTGTTAGAGGTTCTGATGATTACGTCTTTCCACTTTTTCATTTCGGCAAGAGCTTTGTGTTCTTGTTTGGTCAAGTTTTGTGTGATATTATTTTGATTACACACTACTTGATTGAACACTTCTAATTGAGGACAGTTGTTTGTCTTTGGCATGAACTTTGATTTATTTTTGATTTTATCCCTCCAATGTATTTCTTTGGGAGGTTCACTTTCTCTGAGAAAATCTTTAAGACTTTCAAGAGTGGCTTTTTCTTCCTCTGACTATGTTTCTTTATTGGTTGGATCAGATTTGTCTTTGTAAAATATTTGTAATGCTATTTTTCTCAGAGTTGCAGATCTTTAATGGTTTCAAATTTATCCACTTAAGGTGTAGGGCAAAAAGACATACCTTTTGATAGTACATTTTGTGATGAACTGTTAGGGTTTTATTTGATAAATTAACAATCCTCATTTTTTCAATCTGAACTGGGAGAATGGGCTTGGAGCCCTTTTGTGTGGCTTTTGACCTTGTCTGATTTGTTTGTTCTGGGTTTGATTTCTCATTTGCCTTTTTGGTTTTTCCCCTGCCTCTTCTAGTGTGTTGGTTTGTGAAGAGGCCATTTCCTCTAAAAAATCCTTGTGTTTCATACATTTAGACATTGGGGCATATTTATCAAGCTCAGTATGGAGCTTGATGCCCCGTGTTTCTGGCAAGCCTTCAGGCTCGCCGGATACACAAGTTATGAAGCAGCGGTCTAAAGGCAGCTGCTCCATAACCTATCTGCCTGCTCTGATGCGGTGGACAGACATCGCCAGAAATCTACCCGATCTCATACAATTGGGTTGATTGCCTGCAAATCTGTAGGGGGGCGTCATTGCGCCAGCAGTTCACAAGAACTGCTGGTGCAATGATAAATGCTAAGAGGGTATGCTGTCTGCATTTATCGATGTGCAGCGGACATGATCCGCAATATCGGATCATGTCCGCTTGCACAATGATATTTCGGCCCCATTGTGTTGGTTATAGAGGTTGTTGCTTGAGTTTCTATGTCATTGTCAGTGCTGTCTGATTCTTCCCCATCAGTGTCAGAAATGTCACTTCGTATGATATTTACCCTTGAGGGTCTATCATTGTTGCAATAGAATTTCCTTTTCCACTTATACACTTTCTTATTTGCATAGTCTGACTTATCTCTGCTTGGTTTTCCTTTTTCAGTTTGTTTTATCTCCTGTTCATATTTTTCTAGTTCCTTTTGATATTTTTTGAAAGCACTTTCAAACTCTTTGAGTGTTTCAAATTCTTTCAATTGAGAGTTAAGTTCTTGTATTTGAGTCTCCAGTAAATCATACTTCTTCCCACTCTAAACTTATATTGGGATCATGGAAATCGAATGCAAGGAATCATTAGTTTCTTAAACCTCTGGGTATTAATTTTAGCTCAATATATTTCTCGAAAAAATGGTGATTCCACCAGTTTGTCTTGTTTGTGCATACTTTTATGGATATTTCTTAAAGCTTGATTCATTCTGTCATGTATATTGTTAGTTGATGTGCTTGGATTGTTAAACACCTCGTTCAAGTCAGCTTCTCTTTTTTGCTGTCTTGATAGTCTATTCAGTTCCCATTTGGATGACATTCTGATTTTAGGGAGTTTCTGTTATCTATTTAAATTTTCCTTGTATTTAAAATGGTTCTTTGTATTGTGGCCAGGATTATTATATGTGTGCTCTATTGTTGAAGAAAACCTAATTGCCAGGTGTGAATAAACTTCATTCTATGGAAGGAAAACCAATGTCCCTACTTAACATGTATATGGACTCTAATTATTCCTTAGTCTGGCAATTTCCTTAGGAAGGAATAAGCTATAAGGAGTGGTGGTGCTGTGTATTGAGTTCAAATTTGAAAATAGAATGGGTAAAGAACCCACTGAGAGAGAATACACGTATAGCACTCTAGAGTCCTTTAACAAAATATGTTATAAAGTTATCAAGGTATAATAGTGTGTAGACAACAGATGAACCCTAATGCAAAGAAAGGGAAGAAAAACCTTTTAAAATCTAACTTTTGATGGGAGTTCCGGGGGAGGAGTCCAGGTGTGAGGTCACATGCTACACCTGCTCTGATTCACCTTCCCTTCAAGCCGTTGGCGAGAATTCCACGCCTAAAACCCTAGACCCTGGGAGGCTTGTTTAGCTAAGAATCACCGCTGCTGGAACTCTGATAGTGCCAAGCCATTGCACTAGAACCTGCAGGGTGCAGGCAGCAGCTCAAGAAAGGTTCCTTCATATATAAGAAGAAAAGAGGAGAGACAGTCCTCAGAGGGTGCGCTAGTGCTTGGAGGTTGATTGCAGTAATGGGACTCCAAACTTGATGGCCACACTCCCGGTGATAATCCGAATGGATTACTGGAAAAATGTCTTGCCTCCCAGTGAAGAGGAAATATGTTCAATAATAACTGCTTCTTCCAAATTAAGAAGATCTTTGGGTAGAATAGACCTTGATCAGGGTAGTCTACTAATTTTCCATACTTTTTCTTTGGTTGGACTGTAAAATCTTTATGGCAAGTGCAAAATGGTGCTCTAGCCAAGTTTCAGTATCAAAATAGTGAGATCACATACACCAGATGACAATTCCAACTGCATCTGTAAAGAGCTCCGCACAATACTTCAATTCCTAATCAGGAGAGGAACTCAGAAAGAAGCTGTATTTTTTCTCTACATACACATATATACCGTAACCGCTATCCCATACACCCTACCTGTGGCGGCGTTTCCTGTGTGAGCACCTCTCCTCTTGAATGGACTGTTACCTGTCAATTGAATCGGGGAGAGCCGTGAGACTTACCTGCTGCAAGGAGTGCTGCTGATCTGGGGCTCCCCCTGTGGGCACTCTGTTGCCGTATAGGCACCTGATGATCCTGGTTGTTCCCAATGCTGGCCACGACTGGAGGATATCACCTGGTTGTTTTCCTCCCTCTCAACATTTGGCATTGAAGAGCGGGAAGTCTCGATTCCTGGATGTCCTGGGCTGACCCTGTCCATTCGTGTCTGCAAGCAGAGGGAGAGAGCCTGAGAACCCGACCAGTGAAACGCACCTGCTATCAACCTGTGACCCCCTCCCACTGATGATGCCTGAAGTTGAGGTTTGTTGTATTCTGTACGGCCACCGCTCCATATGCTGGGCTGTGTTCTCCCCCCGTCTACTGCCCGGGGCTGCATTTAATCTAGCCGGGAACAACTTGTTGGCTTCTTTTTTCTGATTTGCGCTCCCCCTTTCACCGGTGCTGCATAAGGGGGGGGTTGCTTGTGAGGAGGACTTTTTCACTCTCTGCCGGCTTCCCCTACTACAAGAACTGGTAATGTAGTATGCACTCTTATCATCACTTCTTCCCTTTTTTTTGTTTCAACGGACAGCATATATCTTAGTGATTGGATCAATAACTTTTTCCTGGTATACCCTGCTACACGTATTGGGACACTTTTCTTTTGATTATTACTTTGTGGGACATAAGCTCACTTTATCTCCCTACAGCAAGGGCAAGCTGTCTAATATAGAGTTTAGAGCTATTATAATTGCACTATAGGGAAAGGGAAAGAAAACTAAGCGCAAGGTGTAACATTATGCTTTCTGCTATTTGTTGATATTATCTCCATGCTGTGTTTTTTGTTCCCTTTTTTTTTTTTTTTTTTTGTAAATCTCTTGTATAGATGTTAATAATATTTTCCCATGTTTTATAGCTCGGTAATTACCCTAGACTAACCTGCTCCTGATATAAAAAAACCTTCAGGTTTAATTTTAGTAATAGACAGTATAATCCATACAATTTTTTCAGCTAAATTGCTCTTAGCTTTAAATATATATTAATAGTGGCTACAGCTCCCAATTTATTTTTTACAGATATTCAGTATTTCAAGAGAGGAGAGCTAGAGATCTTCTTGGTAAATCTTTGTTGTTTTCCTACTGTGAACCTCTACTTTCTAATTTATAGAATTACCAGATACTTAGATACCAAAACTTTATCTAAAACAATTAGAATCTTTGACCATCTAACATTTATACATTGGAGAATCTCATTTTTGCTTCCATATAAAAGTAGGTGGCATAGTAACTATCCACTATAAGCGTATAAGGAAAATCTTATCTCTCCAGGAGTGAGAGATTTATCCTGTATAATGAATTCTGTTGTACTTAAAATACAAAAACTCGTTACAACATACCTTGACTAAAATAAGTAAAATAACTGACTCTTATATATTGGCAGACAACATCTGAAAGTAAGCCTTTTTTTTGCTATAACTGTTTTTTCTGTGGGGCGATTATTGTTCTTATAGCTTTACTTACAATAAAGGATCTCTCCGATTAACATAGTTTAAGTTTAAGATGAATTAAAATTCTAAAACTAGATTTATCTCTTGAGAGTGTGCTACCTGACCTCTGCTGGGTACTTTCTGCCTGAATGTTGTCTTTTTTCCTTGTCTACCCCCCATAACAAGTCACGCCTTCCGCTCGGATAAGAGGCAACTCACGGATCAATAAATAATTTTTCACATTCCTCACCTATCACTTCCCTTCCCTTACGTTGTTCCATTGGGAGTAATTCCCTTGTAAATCACTTCCTCCCCTAGTCAGGGCTTCCCCTCTTTTTTTTTTCGATCAACTCACTCACACAGATCACAGATCACATATTCACAATTATATGGATACATTTTTGCACCACCTTCCTCCATGGCGGCTAGACAGAGAGACAAGCGAAATAAAAGCATTCTTGATCCCCCCGCTGAGGTACAGTTATCCACCACCAGTATTCAAATACCAACAGAATCCATGGATATCCAATCTTTAGTTTCTAAAATAGCTGAAGCCCTTGAGCCTAAATTTGAAATGTTGAAAAATTAGATTAAAGTAGATATTGTACATTTAACATCAGAAATCAAACAATTTGCTAGTAGGCTCACAGAAGCAGAGCAAAGGATATCCGATCTTGAGGATGCCATGATAGAAAATAATACCAAGTCGGAAGTTTCCTACAATATTATACTTAAACTACAGAACAAAATCGAAGATCTTGAGAACCGTACAAGTAGGAATAATTTAAGAATAATTGGGGTTCCCGAGGAGAAACAATATGAGGATTTATTTAAATTACTTACATTTACAATCCCCCGGCTTCTAAAGATCCCTGAAGGATTCCCCAAAACATTTATAGAAAGAGTACACAGAATAGGTACTACTCCCCCTACTAGAATTAACACTAGACCTAGACCAATCATTGTTACATTTCTGAACTACCAAGACAAGATCACATTCATGCAATCCTTCCGTAAGCATCAACCCATATTTTTAGGGGATAATAAAATTCTCCTATTCCAGGACTACTCACTAGAGACGGTCACAAAGAGAAGGGAAATAACCCCAATATGCACAAAGTTTATTCAAAAAGGAACACAAGCAACTATACTACATCCTGCCAGACTTAAAATACACTTAGACAACCAAACATATTTCTTTGACTCAGCTACAGAGGCAGGAAGTTTTTATGCTGAGAAGTTCCCTGCAGATTAGGAATAGTATAGCAATTGTTAGTAACATAATCGATTTATTAATTGTTAAAATTTATGTTTAATAAGAAGGATCTTTCTATAATGGATGCCAGAGAGCCTGGGAGGCACAGTCCCTCTGGAATATCCCCCCCCCCCTCTTCTTTTATTTTTCCTTTTTTTTTTTTTTTTTTTGCTTTTCCTCCCTCCTCTCCCCTCTTCCCCATTTTTATATCTCGTACATAGAAAATAGTTACGTCTAGTAAACTTAAAATCACTTTGTGGAACATAGGAGGCCTTACATCCCCTATTAAAAGAAAAACAATAATATCTTAGCTCAAAAAAATCAATACTTCTCTTGCATTTTTGCAAGAAACACATTTAAAAGCTGAAGAAATTCTCAAACTTAAATCCTCTTGGGTTAGAGAAATCTTTTTCGCCCCAAGTATCAAAAGGAAGGGGGGAGTGGCTATTCTTATTGGTAAAAGTATTAACTTTGAAATAATTCAGGTAGATCCTGACACCGAGGGGAGATTTATAATTTTAAAAATTAAAATTGATAATATATTATATACACTTTGTAACATATACGCTCCAAATGTTTTTAACCTGGCGTTTTGGGAAAACTTACAAGCCAAGCTCATGACATGTGTTGAGGGATATCTAATTATGGGAGGGGACTTTAATATGGCACCTAAATACCCGCTAGATAGGCTCAGAAAAGATCCTGTTCCAAAAAAAACAAAAAGGGATAATCTGGAGTCAAAGCTTTTTTCTAGATTATTTAATAACCTGAAAGTTTGGGATATATGGAGGTTGCAAAATCCTGACTCTTGCAATTATACTTGTCTCTCTAAAGCACATAAATCGCTCTCAAAGATAGACTTATTTTTACTTGATGAAAGGCTATGCAAGACACAAGTCCAAGCTCAGATACTACCTATCTTCATATCTGATCATGCCCCTATCTGCCTAGATTTCCATTCTTGTGATCTAACACGAATGTATAAGCGATTCTCATTCCCTATTTTTCTAGCTAAAGATCTCAAATTAAAAAATTGGATGGAAGCTAACTTTAAAGAATATGTTCATTTTAATCATGACTTTGTTCCTCGCCCCATGTTATTCTGGGAAACAGCTAAAGCGGTATTAAGGGGAGAAATATTAGCCTATAGCTTGAAAAGAACTAAAAAAATTAAGCAAAGAGAGGGAGAGATAACGCGAGCAGTCTCAAACGCCTATAACTTACATTTAATTGAAAACTCAGCTGAACCTGGGCTAAGTACACTTCTGCTTTACAAAATAGAGACTCTTTCCTATTATATAAAACAACCCAGAAAGATATCAGGGTTGAATCTAAACTGTACCGGTACGGTAATAAGACAGGGAAATTACTAGCAAACCTTCTCAAAATTGAGAAAGGTTTAACTTCTCAATCGATAGATCTCATAAATGTAGAAGGTCACATTTTTAAAACCCCTGAAGAACTCTTACAAGTATTCTCTAATTATTATACAGATCTTTACTCGTCACAAACTTCAGATATACAAGTACGTGATGGATTCTGGAGTAAAATCTCTTCTCCTTCATTAGATTCAGCGGCTCTGCAAGACTTATATGCCCCCATAACTGAGACAGAAGTGAACAAAGTAATTCAAAATCTTCCACACAACAAAGCATCAGGTCCAGATGCACTACCTAACGAATTTTATCAAATATTACATTCTTCTATAGCACCATACTTAACATCTCTATTTAATTCTATATATATAGAGGGGAAAGATCCAACTGCTAATTTCTCTGCTTCTCATACTATTTTAATATTAAAACCAGGTAAGGACCCAACAAAAAAAGAATCTTACAGGCCCATTGCACTACTCAACACAGATTATAAAATTCTAACATCCATACTAGCATATAGGCTACAAAGTATCCTGCCTTCTATTATTCACGCAGACCAAGCAGGTTTTATACAGAATAGAAACTCAGCTGCCAAATTACGTGAACTATTTCTTGTTATTGACTATTTTAAATCATTAGGGACTCAGGAATTAACGGGGGGAGAGGACATCCTTGACAAGGTAGTAATATCCATAGATGCAGAAAAAGCCTTCGACTCAATTCACTATGACCATCTTCTGTTTACTTTAGATCATTTCGGAGTAAGGAAGAATTTTGCTAAGTTTATCAGTAATCTTTTTCAAAATGCTTCCACAAAGTTGATGGTTAATGGTCATCTATCGCAGGATATAAAACTACAGCGAGGCACCAGGCAGGGATGTCCTCTCTCCCCGATCTTATTTGATATATCAATTGAACCACTTGCCATTGCAATAAGACAGCAACTTGATGGTATAAGAATAGGCAAGAAGGAGTTAAAGATTGCATTATATGCGGATGATGTCCTTATATATATGACTAATACGAGAACAAATATTCCCAAACTTCTGTATATAATACAACAGTTCGGATCCTTTTCAGGATACAAAGTTAATAATACAAAATCTGAATTATTCTGCATTATTCATTCAGAAGACTCCATGGCGAATATACTGTTTTCCATAGCCCAGAATTCTTTTCGTTATTTGGGCATTAATATTTCTTCTACTCCAGATAGTTGGTATACTCTCAACATAACCCCTATATTAAATAGAATTAAGGATACTCTCAAAAACTGGCAAAATCTTCCTCTCTCTTTAGCTGGACGAATAGCCGCTTATAAAATGATGATTTTACCTAAGCTCCTATATATTTTACAAAATATTCCCCTTTTCCTCAAGAGAAAAGATATTGACCATCTTAACTCTATATTGAGATCATTTATCTGGCAGAGTAGAAAATCTAGAATATCTCTTCTTAAACTATCACTTCCATTAAAATATGGTGGCCTTGCGTTACCAGACATATGGGCTTATAATCATGTCTTTTTGATACGTACAGTTATCGACTGGATATTTTCCCAGAACTACGTAACAAATAATGATCTTGAAAAAAGTATAATATATCCTTTTTCATCAGTGGCACTCATACACTGCGATACCAATATGATACCGCCTGAAATAAAGAAATTAAAATCCATATACAATCCAATCCTCGCTTGGAAAAAGATTTGCAAAATATTAGATGTGGATCACCATGTTTCTAGATTTATTCCATTTTTGGGAAATCCTCAATTTCAAGTAGGATTCCAAAGAAGAGTTTATATAGAATGGAAAGCATTAGGTCTTACCAATATATACCAGATCTTAGATTTTGGAACACGATGTGTTAAAACATTTGAGTCTCTTAGATTAGAATTTAAAATACCACACAAGAACTTCTTTGCCTATTTACAGGCAAGACACTATGCCCTTAATCTAACAAATGATCACGATTCAGACTGGTCCCTGGGGAGGGTTGGCGATTGGCTTACTATTGCTAAAACTGGAAATATGTCAATCACCCCAGGATATTTAATTATGGTATCAGTAAAGGGTTTAAATAATCTTGATAAAATCCAGAGTAAATGGGCTGCATTGATTAATCAAACTTTGGATTCTAAAATATCTTATTACTCAATTCAAGAGACTGCTCGTGTAACTCTCTCTTCTTCTTGGAGGGAATCTCATCTTAAATTATTATATATGTCATATTTTACTCCAGAAAAAGGTTCCAAATATAAGAATAGTAGCTTTGCTCTTTGTCCAAAATGTTCCTTCCCGGCAGCAGATCTTCGGCACATGTTATGGGCTTGTCCAAAAATTAGGAATTTTTGGCTGAAACTTCAATACTGGTTGAATAAGATACTAGATCCCTCCCATGTGACTCTCTCGTTTAAAACAGTAGTCTTTTTATTTTCTGACCCAGGGGACAAGCAGGGTAAAAAATAATAAAATTATTAATATGACCATATTAGCTGGCAGATACCTTATTTTTAAAAAGTGGAAATTAAGAACAACCCCTAGCATAGTCGAAATCAAGAATTATTTAAAGAAACAATATATTCTTGAACAAATTGACACTAACCAGGACAATGAGCAAGAAATCAAAAGACTCTTCTTAAAATGGTCTCTTTTTATTAAGGATCTTACACCCAGCGAAATCGAGTATATGATATATCCCTTTAGGAATTCAGAGTTAATTGCACTTGGCATATGGTGATACAGTTCAGTGTGAGGGGAGGGGAGGGCGGGGGAGAGAGAAAACTCCCCCTCACCCTTACCCTTTTTTTTTTTTTTTTTTTTCAGGGGGTACACAGGGTATAGATCATAAAAATAGAAAACCCCCAATTCAGATACAGGAAAATGTGTTTTATTTGTATATTTTCATTATTAATTACCATGCTGGTATGTTATAATGAATACTTATACGAGTGTTATTGTTTAGATTCAACTTGATGTTTTGAATGAAAATGTAATTTTGAATTGGACTTAAATAAATAATTATAAAAAAAAATCTAACTTTTAATGATTAACTTAAAATATAAAGGGAAAAAATAGTTAAAACACACACTATAGTGTAACCCTTCATATGTTAGAATTCACATATAAATGACTCGGTTTATATACCATGGTGAGAGGGCAAATGTTGGGCGTTGTCAGTATGACTGTGAGTGTTAAGTTGTAACTTCTGCAATACCAGCATTGATAGATGTATTATCTGGCCCTGAGGCTAAATATAAGTTGTATTGGTAATACTAGAAGTATTAAGTTGTAACCCTTGTTTCAGTAAACTTGTAGAGAAAGTAATACAATAGTTACTATTGATGCTGGCATATATGGGAAGCTATAAGAATATTGACTGAAACAGTATACAGCCTAATCTATAATAGATACTCAGGTTAACCAAAGGTTTGTGAGGAAATAAAATGACAGGACATAACAGATAGTAGATGGACCTATTGTACTCCCCTGCTGACTACTAAAGTAATAGTAGTAGCTAATAGTGATGTTGTGAACTTAAAAATTTCGGTTCGCGAACGGCGGACTCGAACTTCCGCGACTGTTCGTGAA
>CAJPDP010146714.1:0-12909 GCA_905336975.1 Bombina variegata variegata | reverse complement strand
ATTTCTGCCTGTTTCTAAGCCACTACAGACAGCCTCTTATCACATGCTTTTTTATTTGCTTTTCACAACAGGAGGCTGCTCGTTCATGTGGGCCATATAGATAACATTGTGTTCACTCCCATGGAGTTGTGCATTAAACTAATTGGCTGAAATGCAAAGTCAATAGATAATAAATAAATAAATAGCCATGTGATCAGGGGGCTGACAAAAGAGACTTAGAGATACAAGGTAATCACAGAGGTTAAAAGTATATTCATATAACCATGTTGGCTGTGCAAAACTGGGGAATGGGTAATAAAGGGATTATCTATCTTTTTAAACAATAAACATTTTGGAGCAGACTGTCCCTTTAAATTTTAGTATAATCACATGTCTTTTAAAATATATCTGGCCCTAATAAGGGGATTTTTTTTTATACTAAAAAGCACAGACAAAATAAGCCTGACTTGAAAATATACATTTACTAAACTAATAAGGCTTTGAGGATCAAGAACAATTAAAATAAAAATAGGAGAATTGTTTTTAGCTTTATTATTCAGAATATAATTAAAGATATATTTTCTTACGAAGTATAAAAAAGATAAATATTTTATACGATACATAGTATCGATGAAAGGAACATTTTGAATTATGTATAATTAACATAATACAACAAAGCATGTCTACTTTGATTGGTTTCCAATCTAAAATGGTTTAAACAAATCGTGATAAACAATAAAAAAGGCAAATTATATGCTTCAAAACTTTATTGGCAACTTTATGTTTATAACAAAAGCAATTTAGATTATTCTGAATAAAGCACAATTTCAAGAATTATATGATGCATAGCACCATGCTGCAATATGTAGCTTGGCTATTCAAAATCTAAAATAATTCAGATCAGAGATCCATATGTCCTCTCAATGGCTCAAACCATACACTAATACAACATTGTAATGTATATGCACTTTACACTATGTCAAATCATTTGCTCATCTTTGTGGTTCATGCTGTATAATAAGAAAGAAAAATCTCATTGTAAAGTGGTTATTTACCTTTACGCACCGGCATAATAATTTCTTGGTAGCAAAATTCCACTGTGAGTAGCAAAGGAGCACAGTAGATAATGCTGATCCAAGCAACCCTGTTTTAACAGTTGTAGATTGTAGACGACTCTTGGGATTGCTGCCCTAAGGAAAGAGTAAATACAAATAAATATCTTTTTGTAAGCCTAAAACTTGCTTGCTTGTTGGAGGTAGAAAGAATTAGGGAAGAAAAAAAAAGGCATTGGATGTAATATGGGAGATGGAGAATTAAAGGAAGGCAGTTATAAAGGCAACAGATAGAAAGTCTGAGGGAAAATAAGCTATACACTTACAGAGCAGCAGGGAGAACAGCTTCTAACAGATGATTTCAGATCTTTAGCTAACAGCCAGTTGTTTCTCTGAAACGTCAGTGAGTATTTAGCGTGCTCAGAGGATGTGGAGTGAAGGAGAGTCAGAGGGACTGCAGACTTTGGGGATTGTGGTGGTTGTATGTTCCTCTCTGAAACTTTTGCACTACCTGGGGCTTATAGACTTGTCAGATGGTAAGCTCTTCTTACAATATTAAACTTGTATATTTGTCAATAGCAAATTCAGTTTATTATGTATTGTTAGCTGAACTGTTTCTATATTTTTGTTATGTCTGGTGGATATTGAGGAAAGCTGTCTGCATAGAGTTGATGCTAGTTAAATGCACTATTTGTATATACTGTATGGGCAAAATAGTTGATTTTAATGTTTTGTGTTTATTAATTTAAAAATAGATATTTTTTAATTTAACTTTATAAAATGTGGTTAATAAATAATATGTGTATTTTTTAAAATATTAACCCTGTACAGCATTACAGATAGCTTGGCACAGTGAACCTTATTTTTATTCTACTGGTTGATAACTGACTTTTTAAAAGCATCAAAGTAATGCAGCCTTTTGATTTGTTAAAATATATTACTTCTCCATTATTTTATTAACTGAATAAGGTCAAATATGCTTAGCTGAAGAAAATGTACACTATTGGTTAATCTGAATTGGTTGTAATTAAATTAATTTTTAAGTAAGCTTTTACTAATTTATATTAACTGGTCAAATGTAATGTAATTATCTTGTCAATTTATTAATCTATTTATCTATCTATTTGTCTATTAGTATTATTTATGCATTATTAGATTTATATCTTTCTAGGCAATTTCCCATATTTGTAAATCACTTATCATACATTCTCAGGATAAGAAAATAATATACTAAAGCTGTAACGTTACAAAACATGTAGTTTAATATTTATTAAATATTAACTGAAGGGATATTAAATATACATTCTAATAAAAAATGAACATACCTTTATTCATTAGAGCATGTCATTTTTTTTTCATTACTGACCTTTTTGTTTTGTCCCCCACAAATTACTTAAAGTCCTGCAGAAGACGGCCAGTCAGGCAATCAGGAGCCACATTCTCAAAACCTGCTATGTCCTGCTGGGAATCTGAAAATACTTTAGCTATGTCTTTAACCCACTTTGCAGGGGTGAAACAATGTTACCATTTAGAATATGCGATGCTTGAATTAGAATGTTTAAATCTTTAAAGTCAACTCTTATATCATGTAAATGAAAAAGTCGTAGCTAAACATGTTAAAACTATTGTTCATAAAAAACTGATATGTTAAAGATGCTTAAATTGATGTTAAAATTGACATAAGGAGAAACCTCACAGCTTTGTAAAAATAAATAAACATCATTAGACTTTAATTCAATCCGCTCCCACACCAACTACATCTTAGTTCATATTTTTATAATATTAATGACCCCTATGGCTGTTTCATATAATATTTAAAGGGACATTAAACTCTAAATACATTGTATGAACATAGTATTGAAGTTATCCTCTACCTCCCTCTAGTCATGAGTTCCACCATGTTGAAGTCTAGCTTTCATTGTATTCCATTCCTGACATGTGTATACTTGTGCAGCAACTCTCCTTCAGATACCTGCTGTGAAACCTAGGTTTCAAAATGGTGGCACCCCTATTTAGAGGGAGGTGCATAAAATGTATTTAGTGTTTAATGTTTCTTTAATACTGGTATGTCGATTGTATGCATTACCATGCAATCCTACTCCTTAATATTCAGTTAATATTATATTAAAATATTAGTGATGGTGATGGTGGCCAAAAATATGTGGCCGAAAATATGTTAGCTTGTCATGTGGCTTTCAAGTTTATTATTTCAATAATCAACTTCAGAAAATATTCAAAGTTATGGTAAACTCTCTATCCTAACAACAATTTAGTGCCTTTTTGAATCTCAGCTCTTATATCATTATTATCCAATTTCTTGTAGCCTAATTTAGTCATAGTGTCAATGCCAGATAAAATAGTTATTTCAGAATTTATCCTAAAAATCCTTACACACTTTAAAAGAAGATCATGCAAAAAAATGTTGATAAGCCTTTCAACTTGCATAGACTTCATCATAGACAACTTCAACATATGTCTTAACTCTTATCATGTACTGTATTCTTCCCAACATTTTCAGAAGGCTTTCCAGGACAGGGAGGAGATGAAGGAACTTGGGGGCAGAACTTCAATAGGAAGAGTGGGACATGGGCATGATCAGACAGAATAAGGGTTTGTACTGGGTAGATCATGGAAGTTCCTAATAAAACAACACATTTGCCCAGGCCAGAGAAAATATGGGAAGAAAAATAGGCAAACCACCAAATGTATTTTAATCTCGCCATTTGATGATACAATGCTCATAGAAACATTTTTAAATAAAATTAAAAAAAAACTTTTAAGAGATAACATGTCTTCAGAAATTATGAAGATTTACTTGTCCATTTTTAAATATGTTTAGTAGGGATGTGCATTTGTTCATTATGAATGTACATTTGTAACAAAAGAATGGATAGTTGTTTTCGTAAAAGAAAATGAATATCCGAATGAATGCACCATAACATTTTAAAGAAAATACTGCTGGGATCTGTCAGTATTCATTCATTTTCTTTAATTACTTTTTAGGGGTACAATACTTACCCTAACATGCTCTGGAGAGTGCAATAAAATGATTGTCTTCTTGCCAGAGCCCTGACCACACTAACAGGAGGATTAGCACACTCGTCTCCCAGAACCTGCATGGTTAGCGTGGCCAGGGGTCGGGCAATAAGGGGTTCGGGGTTGTGCGCTCTCCAGTGAACATTAGTGTAAGTATTGTGGCTACAGGTGAAATTTCCACCTTTAGCTTTAAAGCATTTACATTTTTTAATGAAAATTAAGGTAAATGTTTAACTAAAATTCTGAATTTGTTTTGTTTAAAACAAAACAAATACCGAATAGTGCAGTCAACGAATATTCAGAGAAACAAATTTCCCCAAATATTGGGAATGAAAATTGTCTTGGCTGCACAAGTCTAATGTTTAGCTATCCTGTTGTTTAGGCCCATTTGTTGTGAGTATATTGTAAACTAAGTACATTTGTAAAGAAACAAAAGAAGAGAATTGAAGGGATTTACACTTATGTCCAAAGATTTCCCCTTACTCTACCTCATCCTGACATTGTCTTCTTTAGTAGCAATGGGCTACTGAGGGAATTTTGACCTTCAGATAATAGAATCATCCCCTTAAAACTGTTCTTTCTGCCATTTAAATCTTTCTATAGAAAAAACTGTAAACATTTGAATATGTAATGTAACACTTAAATATCAATTTCCATATATTTACACTGAAGTCTATGAGAACCAATAGTCCCATTTTAATATGCAAATAATCAAATATTACATTTGATATTCACATTTTACTATTAATAAAGTACATTTTTATAATGCTTAACTAAAATGAATATCAAATGTTGGGCAAACATTAGACATTCATGTATAACCAACAAATAGGTTCATCATTTAAAAGAAGGGACATGAAAGTTAAAAATTAAATTTTCATAGTTTAGAGATTCTTGAGCTCGTTGGGTTGCGCTCATATTACTGTATACTGTTTTCACTCTCGTGCTAACCCGACTAGCAAAAAAGTCAGAAGTTAGGATATCACGTGCTTGTTCACGATATTCCCCCATAGAAGTCAATGGAGAAAAATAAAGTGGAAAACCTAACACCCCACTCTCGCGCAAAATCGATTGCATATTCTCATTTGCGCTAACCCGACATGGAAATATTTAATTTCAAATTCCAATGTTCTGCACATAAAATATGTTTTATTTATTCATAAATAAATATTTATACATATATCTGATGTTTTTGGGTTTTTTGTACAATATATATCTATACCTAGCCCATAATAAGATATGTATTACTATTGCTGTTGTGTAGCTGTGGGAGATATGAACCAGTTAGTTATCTGTCCCTAATGATAATAACTATAATATTAATACAATGTATAATCACTTAAATTACAGAATCAACCTCTCTATGGCAACAGAACTGAAAGGTGTTCAATCAATCTAGACTTGTTCTTTTTTTTTTATTATTTATTTATTTATTATTAAACACTCAATACAGAAAAAAAAGAAAAACAAACAGACTTACATTTGTCATTTAGCAACACAACATGGTGTAGCAAACACGATTACAGAGAAAACCATAAGAGTGTTATTTATACAACAGGTTGTATCAGTCAAATCTGCGTATTAACAAGATCTAAACTTCACATCAAATAATTTCTAAATAAGATACACAGCAGACCACCGAGTACTATATTTAGATTCAGAGTATTGTTATTTTTAAAAAAGATAAAAATAAATTAAACCAAATAATATTTATTTCATCAATAGAGAGAGTAAAAATAAAAAGAGAAAGTATATATATATAATCAGCCCTCTTAATCTTGATGGGATTATAGGGAACTGCTTTGTATTCATATATAACAAAATCCTAAATGTTTACAACAATAGGTAATACCAGAAAACAAAATAAGCATAGCTATTAAAATAAAACATACAGTTGCATCTATTCCCGTCCAAATAATACATTCCCATTTATGCAAATAATTTTTCAAGTTTTTATCAGAGCAATTGGGAAGCGAAAGTTGTTTCAAAATTATTAAGTTTGAAATTGTTTTCTTTAATAATACAAAGGAGGGAGCTCTCTTAGCCTTCCAATTGGAAAAAATCAGGTTTTGCCCTGCTAGAATAAACAAGTTAATAGTTATAGAATTCCTATATCTGTCTGGATTACATAAAAAAAAATATCTTGGCACTCTAATTGAATTTCTTGATCCAATGCTGTCTTCAACCAGAAGTTAATTTTAGCCCAGAATTGCTTGATTCTTGGGCATAACCAAAGAAAAGTTGACTAAATCTGCTTGAATATTACTACATTTGGGACATTTACTAGGGTTATTTGGAAACCATTTACTTATCTGGAAGGGGGTCAGATATATCCTATTTAGAAGTTTACAATGGGATTCTCTCCATGCAACCGATAAAGAGGCACTCCTTGCAAGCCCAAAACTTTTCTGTATAACTTCCAAAGTAATCAAAGGGAAGTCTTTTCCCCAACAATAAGAAAGCATATTCAAATATTTTTGATCCAGGCCATTTATCAAGACATTATAGGGGAAGGAGATGGAGTGTTTCCCTTGCTTATAGAGCCTTATAAAAGATTCCAGATCTCCTAATCCCCAGTTAAGATTATGCTTTTTCATTAACTCAGTAAGGTAGTGTCTCAGTTGTAAATATGCAAAAAAGCCATGTTTATGGAGAGAGAACTCCAGACAAAGTACCCTAAATGATTTGATATATTCTAGACCCTCATCCATAACTTAAAAAAACACGTATTTAAGACCTGGAGCGGCCCACTGGTTATAGACAGAGGAGAAAAGTGCCATGCCATAACAGGGTACTTGAATATAGACAGACTAAAGATTTGATTAGGTATACTGTTTCTGGAGCAGTAAATTATTGCCTGCAGGAAAAAGGTGCCACCATTGTGGATTCTAATTTTAAACTAGATATGTGTTCTTTCTCTGTTATCCAGTCCACCACAAACTTAACCAGAGCAGCTAAATTATAAAATCTAAGGTTAGGGAATGCAAGGCCACCAGTGTTGAGATGTGTAGTCAATTTATCAAGAGAAATACATATTCTCTTTTATTGCCATAAAAATTGGGCCGAAATTCGATTAAAGAAAACTAAATCTTTAGCATAAATAATAAGTGGAAGATTCCGTAGGATATAGAATCTGAGGAAAGAATATAATTTAAATTAAAGCAATTCTGTCAGTGAAATTGGTAAAAACATCAATTTTGTAAGATTTTTATTGTAATTAGAAAAGAAAGGGGCAAAGTTAAGCTCATACCATTTGGTTGGATTCTTATTTATCTTAATCCCTAAATAATGTATTGCAACTACAATTTTAAATCGGCATGGGGAGTCTGGAAATTTACGTTTTGTAATCCATAGAATCTCAGATTTTAGAGAATTAATTTTATAGCCAGAAAATGAGCCAAATTGCTCTGCTAATGCAAGAAATTGTTTAATAGATTCTTCTGCATTACTTAAAAATAATAACAGGTCATCAGCAACCAAGGCTAATACTGTTTTAACCTGTCCCACTAGAATGCCTGCTAGTTCCTTACAAAGAAGAATTGCAAATGGTTCGAGAGCTAAATTAAAAAGCAGAGGTGATAGTCTTTTGTTTTGAAGCTGTTGTATAGCTGTGGGAGATATGAACCAGCTAGTTATCTGCCCTAATGATATAATTATAATATTAATCCAATGTATAATCACTCAAATTACAGAATCAACCTCTCTATGGCAACAGAGCTGAAAAGTGTTCTATCAATCTAGACTTGTTCTATTGTATGGTTTTTTTATCTCCAGTTTATTGTTTAAATGAATATAAACGTTAATTGTAGGTTATATTTTAATATCATAGTCATAATTTATCATATTTACTGCACTGTACAAACATGTATTCTATTGTATAAATGTAACCATCTGTAGCACAAGGGTGTACCAAGTAAAAGCCAATTGTCCAGCTGGCATCAGCTAGAAACAGTCAAATGAAGATGCTTTTCATAATTTAAATTAAAAAAAATGGACTGTTTTCAAAATGGAACCAACTTTATCTGAGTTTTTAAACAGCAGAATCTGTCCAACCTTTAAAGGGACTTCACAAAATGCAATTTGATTTTCTGGAGGTTTTTTCTTGTTTTTTACTGACTTTGCACTGACTTTCAAATAATACAAAGTTGGGTAAAATTAAAGGGACAGGCTAGTCAAAATAAAATTTGCATGATTCAGATAGGGCATGCAATTTTAAACAACTTTTGAGTTAAATTTTATAATCAAATTTGCTTTTTTCTCTTGGTATTCTTTGTTGAAACCTAAACCTAAGTAGGTTTACATGCTAACTTTCTAAGCCCTTGAAGGCGGCTCTTATCTCAGTGCATTTTAACAGTTTTTCACTGCTAGACAATGCAAGTTCATGTGTGCCATATATATAACATTGTGCTCACTCCCGTGGAGTTATATTTATGAGTCAGCACTGATTGGCTAAAATGCAAGTCTGTCAAAAGAACTATAATAAGGGGGCAGTCTGCAGAGGCTTAGATACAAGGTAATAATAGAGGTAAAAAGTAAATTAATATAACAGTGTGGGTTGTGCAAAACTTAGAAATGGGTAATAAATAATAATAATTAAACAATACAAATTCTGGAATAGACTGTCCCTTTACTTGTTGTTCGACTTTGTGCTTTAGTTTTTAAATTCTTAACTAAGAGTAATTGCAGATAGATTGTGTTTCATTTGCATGTATGTATTTTTACATTTCTCAGAATAAATCTATTTAAAGGGACACGAAACCCTAAAATGTTCTTTCATGATTCAGATAGAGCATATAATTTTAAACAGCTTTCCATTTTACTTTTATCTAATTTGCTTTGTATCATTTGTTGAAAAGCATGACAAGGCAGGCTCAGGAACTGTGAGCAAGCTGCTGATTGGTGGCTGCACATATATGCCTCTTGTCATTGGCTTACCAATGTGTTTAGCTAGCTCCCAGTATTGCATTGCTCCTATTTCAATAAAGGACACCAAGAGAATGAAGAAAAATTGAAAATAGAAGAAAATTAGAAAGTTGTTTAAAAATGTATTCTCCATCTGAATCAAAACAACTTTTTGGATTTCATGTTCCCTTAAATTAAGAGCATATGCTAAAAAAATGAGGGGTTGATTTTAGTTTTTATGTTTGCATTTATATATGTAAATTGCCTCAAGTAATGTCTATCATGTGTGATAACATTTTAAAACTTAGACTTGCTATAATTAGATCCTTAAGTCATTAATATAGTAAGTTAACAGGTGACTAGTATACAAGTTAAAATCCACAACTTCAGTTCTAAAGTCAGATGGATAAGAATATTTGGTCTGAAGTCCATTGCAAGTTGGTGATTTGTGGATGCCTTACTTAGTATAGTTCTAATGGCAAGTAGACCATTTTTTGAACTGACTGGATTTGCAAACTGGTACTCATAGTTACAGAATAGCTAATCTGATTTTGTATTCTCCCATTCAGCTGTTTTTCTAGAATTTCCTTAATGTGTTACATAATTGGTGCATACTCATACTGCTATGAAAAGACCCCATAATCTTTTTTTGGGGGGGGTTTAAAGCAAAAAATATTTGTACCAAATGTACTAATTAAATGCTGTATGGTATATGATAAGGTGTTTGCCAGGGAAAGACTGAAAAGAGTGTGTGTATTGTTCTATGTGTGTGTATGCATATGTATATATGGGGATGTATGTGTACATATCTATGTGCACACATAAATACATATCACTATTAACTGTGTCACAATCCTTTCTGAAGGGCAAAAAAGGACATTTAAACTATGGCATTAAAGAACAGATTTCCTCAAGGATGACTAGAGTACTTAAAGTAAATATTCCATAACTCTCTGTAATTAATTTAAACCTCTAAAGTTCTGCCTGTTTAAGCTACTGCAGGCTGCTTTTTATCTGCCATATAAATTAAATTGTGCTCAATCCGGTAGAGTTATTCACGAGTCAGCACGAATTAGCTAAACTGCACGTTTGTAAATAGCACTGAGATAAGGGGGCTGCCTGCAGAGGCTTAAATACAAGGTAATCACAAAGGTAAAAAGTATATTAATATAACCGTGTTGTTTGTGCAAAATTGGGGAATGGGTAATAAAGGGATTATTATGTAGACTGTCCCTTTAATATGAGTGAATGTATATGACTATATCCTAAAAGAGAAATTACCCATAAGCCTGTCAATATAATTATTTATCATTTAGCGGACAAATTGTTATATATTCAAGTCTAATACATTGTTCTTAATAACACAATGATCTGGCTTAGCATGGTTTCAATTTAATTACATTGCAGCAAATGTAAAAGAAAATATGTATATCTAAGATAAGTATACTAAATAAATTGCATTAATACCTTTATTTTTATTTATAAAAAAAACAAAAAACATTTTGAGGTCAGAGAGACACTGTGCCCTGAACAAGGGAAGTACTTTTATTCCAAAAAGTACTCAATGTTATTGTGTGAATTATGATTGAAAGACACAGCCAAAAGCAATCTTCAGTCTTAGAAAATGGTCATTGCTGACCATTAAATTTGAAATATATTTACAGAAAAGCAATGAGTTAGATAAAATGTTACTCATTTGAGAAAATCGTGAATCTAGTAGCTATTTTTTATTTACAAAGGAAACAGACATTGTGATGATTACATTTTATATTCGTGATAATAAAACATTATTAATCTATTTATTCATTATAGAATGAACTCAATAAATGGATGTGATAAGAATTTTTGGGGGAGAAAATCTGTATTGCTAGATAAATATGAAAAATGCACTGGATACTGATTGCACTAATTGTCCTTAAAGAGACATGAAACTCAAATATTTTATATCATGATTCGGATAGAGCGTGTAATTTTAAACAACTTTCCAATTGACTTCTATTATTTTAATTTGCTTCATTCTCTCGATATACTTTGTTGAAAAGCTTATCTAAATAGGCTCAGTAGCTGCTGATTGGTTGCTGCACATAGATGCCGCATATGATTGGCTCACCCATGTGCATGCTATTATTTAAACAAAGGATATCTAAAGAATTAAGTAAATTAAATAATAGAAATAAATTGGAATGGTGTTTAAAATTGTATTGTATATCTGATTCATGAAAGAAACATTTTGGGTTTCAAGTCCCTTTAAGTAACTAAAAGTAAAGTAACAGATCCTCTGTAATTCTCTGTGACCATCTGCTGTTTCTCATTAATGCTGTATCTACTGAGCAGGTGATTTAGGAATACCGAAATAAACCTTATTAAGTTACAACAACTGGTCCATTGATGAAGTATTTAGTTGCCCTTCTGGCTAATAGTCCCATTGAAATACCTTTACTGCATCTAAAGGCAGGTAAGAAGGAAAGAGAGTTTGTGTGCAGGGAATGAATGATTTGTAGCTTAGGGTGGCGTTTTAGGGTCGGAGTCTTGATTGACAAGTGGCTGCAATCAGTTAGCCAAACACAAGTGGATAGAAGCTCCCACCCTCCTTCCCTTGAAGATGTACCTTTTTGTTGAAAAAGTTTAGTCTCATTACTAAGCAAATAATAAATATATTTTTTGAAATTCTACTTTTGCTTTAAGTTTTGCTTTAGTATAAGACAAATGTATAACATCTGAACAGTTGCATATTTAGTTGATAAGTGATACACTTTATACATCTGGTATCTAGAAAAGAGCTGTTCTATGGGCGGGCATAAATGACTCATAAATATATCCCACTGATTAATGATTAATGACCTAAGACTGTGATTCGCTCAGTCCTGTAGGACTTACATTTTCTTGCACAGACATATGAAAACAATATTATTCTGACCATTGTGAAACCAGTGCTTCCATAAACAATTGTGGTCTATTCCAAAAGGTCCAACAATGGACCCTGGGGCAGAACTACCATTGGTGCAGCAGGTGCAGTCGCACCAGGGCGCAAGAGCTTGAGGGGGGCCATAACAGCCAGTCTCTACATAGTTGTGTGCAGAATGTTTACAATCCTAATTCAGGGGAGACTTTTTTTAGTGCAGGTTGTAGGTCCATCTTTCTATTTATTTATCTGTCTGTCTGTCTATCTATCAATCCTTAAAATCATTATACAGAGCGGAATGTATATTAACACTTTTACTTTCTACTGTTACCTTTGGGGGGGGGGCTAAAAAATCTTGCACCAGGGCCCTTTGCTGAGTAGGTCCGCTACTGAATGGACCATCCGGATACAAACCTCTTTTAAATTTGGTGAAATAGCCAACTTGAAGACAAGAAGCTCTGTTTGTTTTGACAGTGAACAAACACAGGTTGTCTATTATTATTTAGGCAAGGAAGGTACATTGATTACAATGATTAAATTCATATCAAATGACTAGTAAGTTAGTTTAAAAGTTTTTTCAACTTACAAAGTATTAAAGCTGATAAAAAACATCTTATGAATAGTTTAAATTTGATTTTAAGTTGGTTGAAACCAACCAAATGTTTTAAAGCTAGAATTAAGTTAATGCAAGTGGCAAACAGGTTGGTTATTGTCTGATCCGTTCCAAATTAGTCAAGGTCAGTTATATTTTGCTTTAAATTGTAGATTATTTGTAGATAGCCGGACTTTTGGCTGACGATGTGCCCATATTAAATCTACTAATTTTAATCATCTTTCATTAAAAAGTTGATTTGAAAGTCTTACCTTTGAGATTAGATGCCATTATCTCATTTAACATTACAAAACTTTTCTGCTTGTTACAGTTTAATTGTCTTGGAACACATATTTACTTAAGTTATACAATTACAAACACACATTCATTGTTAAAGGGACAGTCTAGTCCAAAAAAAACTTTTATGAATCAGATAGGGCATGTAA
>CAJPDP010146577.1:0-12050 GCA_905336975.1 Bombina variegata variegata | reverse complement strand
CTGGTTAAACAGATTAATTTCAGCTTGCTTGGCTTGCATATCTTTGCTGCAACACAAGCGGACAGCTCCACCTACTGGCTATTTTAATCAATGCACTGCTTCTCAATGCTTTTCAATAGCAGTCACATGACTTAAAAAAAAGGTTGTTATTCTGAAACGGTGCAAATTGAACCGTTGTAAAATAATGGCCACCTGTATATATTTTTTAATGGCAGTGATATCGGGAGCGTCACATTAGGGGTTAATAACTTTAATATAGTATTTGCGATGCGGGAGGGTCTCGGATTAGGGGTTAATAGGTAGTTTATGGGTGTTTAGTGTACTTTGCAGCAGTTTAGTTATGAGTTTTGTGTTACAGATTTGTAGCGTAAAACTCATAACTACTGCTTTAAGATGATGTTACGGATCTTGTCGTTTTAGACTGTAACGCAGGTTTTTTTAGCCTCACCGCAAAACTCGTAATGGCAGCGCTATAGGAATCCCAGGAAAAAACGTTAGTTTTACGAGTGCGGTACTGACGTGGTGTTACAGGCTAAAAGGCTTGCGGTACACCTATACCGACAAGACTTGTAATGGCTGCAGTGCTGTTTTAACGCTGAAATTACAATTTTTTCAGCGTTAAAACACGAACGCAAAACTCATATTCTAGGTGATAGATTTGAAGGGCCAATACTGATAAAATGGTAAGCCCTAACTAATAAGAGCATGCATTTTTTCCCTATAATGTCCCTTTAACAATACAAAGAACTATGAAAGTTTGAATTAAAAAAAAATGTAATGCCTGTCCCTGCAGGTAGTGTGTATATGCAACCGATTATATCTTTATGTATATGTGAGTTTGTTACCCTGTAAGTGGCCAATATGACAGAGTATCTGTAATAGTTTAAATGCTATGTATGGTTATTATTCTTTTCCATGTTTGACGTAAAACAGTAATTTTGTTCTTATAGTAGCAAATGTGTACTAGAAAAATAATAGTAGGAGATAAACTTAGGAATTTTCCTATATGGGTGTTTATCTGAGTCTTTGCAATAACATACTGTATATCACTCTATCTCATTAAAGATAGGAAATCACTTGACATTTGAACTTTGCTTACAAATACCAATAAAAGCCCAGAAATAAGCAAAATGAACTGAATGTCAATATTACAAACCAAATGAAAATAAATCTTAGTTGCAGTCATTAGATACCAATTCACATGTGTCTTAGGATTCCCCCCATAGTTGAGGCTACGTGTTATTTATTTCAGCATACCCAATACTGAGAAGGTTTACTGCACAGATATAACTACATGTGTAATTATGTTTACAGAAACGGCATGTTGAGAAGATACCATCACCTGTGCTCTCCCCCTCCCTTGCACCTTTACAGCATCCACGTAGGGTAAATAAGCATGCTAAATTCTATATAAGAGGGCACCTATATGATGCAACTGGCACTCAAGTGATCCATTAATCTGTCTGATGATTGTATCGGTGTTACTGGAAACTAAGGAGTTAATCCATGTTATATGCGGTTAATCACTGCTCTCTGTGTGATTACTAGCATCTTTTTAGATGTTAATCCCAATCCTGTGGAATACTACAGACAGGCAATTAGGGCTTAATCCCTGTTCTGCTGTAGCTACTGAGAGACAAGGAATTAAAGGGACATTAAACAGAAAAATATTCTGTCATGTATATGAAGAGCACTATTAATTTAAACACATTTGCACCAGCATATACTTGATTTTTTTAAAAGTATCTCATTTAAAACCTTTACGGCAGAGCCATGCCCATTTATGGTTTGCATAGCTCTGCCCACACAGATCCCCAAAACAAGCTAATTAAATGCCAGTTGTATCATTTAGCCATAGTGATTGCTTAAAGTGATAGGAGAGTCAATTTTAATCTTTAATTATTCAGATAGAGAATGTCATTTTTTATTTAACTTCTACAATGAAATTTAGCTTGTTTTCTTGGGTACCTTTGTTGCAAAGAATATGTACATATCCTAAGCAACGGCAATGCACCACTGGTGATTGGTGGCTACACACATTTGTCTTTGTTTATTGACTCACCAGATGTGCTCAGTTAGCTTCCAATCGTGCATTGCTGTACTGGAGATTACTTTAACTATGTGTTTAATCCCATTTCAGAGGTTAAACAAATATGCAAGCAATAGTGCAATAATAAAATTTCTCTAATATATAAGCAGGTTTTCTTTTTGCCCTGTTATAGCCTTTAATACAGGTTAAAGCATCAAGCTGATCATCACCTCCCTTACTCTCAAGTACATAATTGGCAGAGGAAGAATAACTTTAGAGCAATTACAAAAATAAGCAAACAAGGGTTAATTATTAACCATTCAGCATCTGTATAGTAAGACACCACAAAGCTCCCTAATTTAAATAGATGTTACACAGCCTGAAATTAGACAGTGATATTACCTCAATATGCTTAACCTGCTGACTACTGTGTTGGGGCTGCTAGAAATGGTAGAACAATATATGTAGATATGCTGAGGATTTGTTTTTTTATTTTTTACTTTTGCTAAAACACTTTTAAAAGTTTCACACTTAGGTGGCATTTTATAAGGTAGTCATTTTTGGTGTTTCCTGCAGCAGTGATTGTGGGCAGAAGGGTAATAGATCCAGAAATGCCCCAGTAAATCTGTTTTTTTTCTATGTACTCTGAATTCCAGTCCCAGCACATGAAGAGCCTGATATCTTAAGCCCCTGCCAAGCAAAGCCTCAGTTTATAAATGGGGAAAATTACACATGTTCCAAACTGTGCAGCACTATTGAGATGTCTTGCTTCATTACCCCTTGTCTCCTTCCCTCCCTGGTATTATATATCACATGGCTTCCCCTTACCTGACACCTGTCTACACACTTCAACATAATAGACGATCACGATGAGTAATAATAGAGTAAAATCGAAAGCTACAGCGATCTCTGTGGTGGGAGTACTGTACTGCACACAATATTATTAATCTAAATACAGGCTGAACTGAATATGGACAGACTTAATAGGGACAGGAAGTCAAAAGACAGGGCTGTCCTGGGAAAAATGGGACAGCTGGCAACTAGGCCTTAAAATACCTAATGTTTTCTCTACAGTGAAATAGACAGAATAGTATGATGACAAACAAAAGACTAGTTAAAGGACCACTAAACTTAGTAGAATAGCATATTTATCAAATGCATAATAAAAAGATACTGCAAAACCACTTAATTTTGAATTTCACATGAGATTTTTTTTCTGACAAATTTCAGTTAGTTGAATTTTCCTTCCCCCTGTATCATGTGACAGTCATCAGCCAACCACAAAATGCATATATAGTAGCTGTTGCTTCAGAAAGTGTGCATATACAAAGACTGTGCATATTTAGATAATGGAAGTAAATTGGAAAGTTGTTTAATATTGTGTGCTTTATCTGAATCATGAAAGTTTGATTTTGACTTTAGGGTTCCTTTAAAGTACTAACTGAAACACAATACAGGAAATAATAAAAGCAAGGCGCAGAGGACAAAAACATAGACAAGAAAAAATTTGCCTACATAATTAGAGATTTGTACATTCTGCCATAATTACAGGTATCCAAAAATACTATGAACTTGGATTGCTACAGAAAGCATGCAAGAAAAAACACCATACTGTACTTACAATGTAATGTCATAGCTTGATTTAAACAAAAACAAAGAGCCTGCAGGAATATAAAATTTATATAACACAAATGTTAAAAGGATATGAAACACAGATTTGTTTTCTTCTTTTATGATTCAGATAGAGAATCTAATTGTAAACAACTTTCTATTTTACTTTTATTATCACATTTGTATTGTTCTCTTTGTGTCTTTTGTTGAATAAAGCTCAGGAGCATGCAATTGTCTGAAGAACTATATGGCAGCAGTTTTACAAGAATGCTATCTGTTTGCAAGAAAACCAGAAGGCAGCACTATTTCTTGACAGGTAGTGCGCCAGAAACCTACCTAGGTATCTCTTTAACAAAGAATACCATGTGACTGACACAAATTTGATAATAGAATTAAATTGGAAACTTTTTATAAATTATATGCTCTATCTGAATCACAAAAAGAAACATTTGGAGTTTCTTTTTTTTAAAATTTCTTTATTTTAAATCTTGTGTAAAATATTTATAGTTTTTATTAATTTTAGATCTATAATAGGTTTGTGATGCTGGAAATCTATCTAACCTTGGACTTGGGGCCATGTTGAGATCTCCTGTCACTATGATCTTTTTCCTTTAAAATTTCATAAGCTTTGTTCTCAAATTCTCGCAGAATACCGTATCTGATTTGTTGGCGCTGTATACATTACAGAGCAACAGCTTAAAACCTTGAACGTTGATCTCCATAATTAAAAATCTAACGTTGGGATCTATATCTTGAGATATAATTTTTTATGGAAGAGGATATACACTCCCTTTTTCCGTAAACAATAAGGGGTGGATATAACTTCCCCCACCCAAGTCGTTTTAAGTTTAATAATTTCAGAAGGTTTCAAATGTGTTTTCTGTATTAATGCTATTTGCGGATTAAATTTATTTGTGTTTTAATATCCTCTTCCTTTTTATCAGGGATGTAATCCCCCCCACATTCCATGAAAGTATGTTCATATTTTTAATTCCTGCCATATCTACAAATTGATAGAGCAAATAAAATCTGATTCACATGTAATATGTGATCCAATAGTGAAGGAGAAAGAGAGGAAAAAAAAGGGGAAGTAGGAAAAAAGATAAGAAAATAATTTTTAAAACACCAAATTTACTCCTGAGCTCCATTATTACTTGTTTATAGGAGATTGCTCTATCTAGCGCTTGATATTTATTATTCCAACTTCAACTCTTTCAATAATACTTGCGCTTCATCTAAGTTATTTGCAGTTTTCGTTGCACCATTAATAGCAAGTAAAATTTTTGCCGGGTAGAATAGTTTAGCATTAAGTTTTGCATTAATTAGGCGGGTGCAGAAAGGAGCCATTTCCTTCTTTTGGCTGCGGTCTCAACTGAGTAGTCTTGAAAGAGTAAAATCTTGGTCTGATCAAATCTGCACTCGCTTAATCCACGATAGCTTCTGAGAATATTAACTTTGTCTTGAAAGTTAAGATATTTTATCATTAAGGGACGTCCCCTATTAGTAGCCCCTTCTGTGTCTCTCCTAGGTTGCCCTAACCGGTGGGCTCTTTCTACTGCTAAGGGTGTAGAGTCTCCTAGGCCTAAGATTTGAGGTAGCTGCACTGACACAAAGGACATAAGATCTCTAAAGCCAGAGTTTTCTGGAAGGCCTATCACTTTGATGTTATTCCGCCTTGACCTGTGTTCAAGGTTCTCTGTCCTTGCGCGTAGCGCAGCAACCTCTTTTCCCTGTACAAGAAAGTTGCTACCCATGGTTGTTACTTGGTCTTCTAGGTTAGAGATTCTTGTCTCTGCTTCGGTCAATCTAGAAGAGAATATTCTAATTACTGATGTTCAATTAGATATATAATTCCTAATCCCTTCTAGATGTGGGGTCACTAGATCAGTAATTTGTTGCAGCAGAGATTGATTATTAACAGTATTTATGTTTATTTATTCGCTCATTGTTAAACTTGTGTCTGTGTTTTTATTAGTGTTTGATTTTTTATCTTTGGGTTTTGGGGCCATTGCCGGTGATTTAAGCTTAGAATGTGTAATAAACTTGTCGATTTAAGGACACAATATGTGTAAGTTTTTTTTAGTTACAGTGGCTATATATTCAACACAGTGAAAAAAATATCTACAAACAACAAATGTTGTTGCAGTATACAATAGTGTTAACCAAAAATTGCAGAGAGAAGAAGAAAATAAAGAGTGCAAATATGTGAAGTGCAATTAAGCCCCAGAAATATGGGGTTATAGCAGCAGACCCAACATCTCCAATATCCTTATATAGTTGTTATAACACAGCTATTTTTACAGTTTTGGCCTACATAAATATTTGACAACAGCAACTTCTTTATCTCCTATGAAGACAATGTACTTCTCTATGTTCTATATAGATAACAGGTGCTTCTGAAAAAAAGCCTCTATAGTAGTATTTGGTCTTTATTATCCGAAGCAGGAGATCTATATCTAGTTACTTAAAGAAATAGGTGATATCACTAACATGATTTCAAATCCACTTTAGCCCCCTTTAAGTTAAACATATACCTGATAGCGCCCAATTCTAAAAGATGTACTATATCGTGATAAGTGTTATTTCTACTTAGGGACTAATTCCAGATCTTATTTCTTCACTCTGGTTATGAATCTAACTTAATGATTTGGATACGCTGGTAATAAAATAGACTAGAGCAAAACAACAAAGTCCCATAATGTCTTTCAGATTGTATGAAATATTTTCTTTTCAATGATAATCAGTTCCAAATTTCACCCATTAAGTTCCTTGACTTATACGAACTTAAACTTGAATATCCTAAATCCGTGTTGGGTACGCTTCCAGTTTCTCTTTATCACGTTAACCCCTGGCTATGATATCTTGTGCCGCTTCCCAGCATGTGGGTACAACCAGATATCAAACCAGAAACCACAACACTCCTTAGTAAGCCTTTAGCAATAGTTCCTTAGTTTTTACTTTAAGGACATGTAGGAGAAGTTATATTCGGTTTTATACAGGCTTAGATATGATAAGCAAACAGAGAACATAGGCTTCTGTAGTTCTAATAAAAAGGAAAAAACTGCCCCTTTTACAATAAATAGTATATTTAGCCCTTAGCGGTTAATGCAGACTAGTAGTCTGCTGCGTCTCAGCCCATGGGTGCAGCTATCAATTTGGCATCTTTACCGCTCTTTGTATCCCTTTCGCCGCTTTCCTCCACTCTCTATCATCCAAGTCTCAGGATGGACAGTTTCTGCCAGCTAGATACGTCGCTTGTCCTGATGCAACCACCTTGCCCGTTTTCCCATGCCCGGGGATCTCCTTTGTTCGACAATACCACTTCCCAGCCACTGTGTCGTTGGGACGTCTTGTGGTCGGTCACACCTCCCAAAGAGCTGTCTGTATCTAGCACAACTTCAATCTTACCAAGGAGTGAGTCGGCTATCAATTGTATTTCCGTGCCGGTGCTGATTGTTCAGGAGTGCCCAGGCAAAATGGGCTGTTTGTCTTTCAGTAGGTACCGTAGTCGACTTCGCTCGTGCAGTCAGCACACAAGCTTCCAGGACCCATGATGTTTTTCTGCCAAGGAAACAACCGTTTGGTGGGTCGATGTAATAGCGCGCTCTTTGTGAGCAGCTCACTAGCCCCAGACACAGCTTGCTCCTCCCATCCGAACCTCTACTTAAAATTTGGAGTTTCATATCCCTTTAATATTTAAAAAGTAAACCAGGTGTCATGCATTGCATAAACTTAAATAGTAAGAAACTTACTAAAAGGAATACAAATAAAACATTATTTATGAAAATAGAAAATCATTATGGCTTATGTTTGTTAGATCTGGTCAAAATAATCAAATCCCTTTCCAGTAAGGATATGAATAAAAGCTTTTCAGCTGCTGTGGAGTATGTATTCTTTCAAGAGGCTTTTTATGATACAAGGATAAATAAATTATCAGTACAAAATAAAGAAATTTGAATTTGAATGAAAGATAAGCATTTAAATGCTAATGAAAGTTAAAACACATGGACATAAAGTGATATCAGATCATTTGGAAATCAGAATACATTTATGAATAACTTAGATGTCTGATTACAAAGCAGTGATCATCTTTACATATAATGCTAAATTAAAGGGACAGTAAACACCTTGAGATTTTTATATAAAATGATATTTCATATGAAACAACTTTACAATATACTTTTATCATTTGTCTTCACCTCTTTTCATGTAATTTAGCTCTGTAAATTGATTGTATTTTTCTCAGAACTTAAAGGGATAGGAAAGGCAAAATTAAACTTGTATGATTCATATAGAGCCTGCAATTTTAAGACATTTTTACATTTACTTCTATTTTCAAATGTGCTTTGTTCTCTTGGTATCCCTTATTGAAAAAGAATACACACATATCCTCCACTAGTAGGAGTTAGCTGCTGATTGGTTCATGCACACATTTGTCTCTTGTGATTGACTAACTAGGTGTGTTCACCTAGCTGAGAGTAGTGCAATACTGTTCCTTCAGCAAAGGATAGCAAGTTACATTTGATAATAGAAGTAAATTGGAAAGTTGTTTAAAATTATATGTTCTATCCTGACCCTTTAAAATGCACCCTGCTGACTTCTCAAGGCTATTCTGCTACACATCTATCCCTTGTTTGCTTTTGCTGATAAAAACTGCAAAAGAATGTACTTTTTACTAACAATATATATGTATTTATTAATAATACAATATTAGGGCTCCATTTATCAATCAGCGGTTGCTGCGGAGGCCCATTGTATCAGGCTCTCCTGAAATGAAAGTTAGGAAGCAGCGGGCTGCTCCTTAACCTGTCATTGACATCATCCCAATCTGATACAATTGGGATGATTGACAGCCCCTGTTAGCGATTGATTGGCTGCCATTAAGCAGCTATAGCGAATCATGTCAGCTCAACATTTGATAAATGGAGCCCTTAGTCTTGTTGTCTGTAGACTAAAACCCAAATAAGGCTGTGGAGTTTGACTATTGATAAACAATTCCAGTAAAAAGGATGATATGGTATTTTATAGCAGCAAAACACAAATATCTTGTAATTGCAAGCTGTACTGTCCCTTTGAGTAAAATCTGAATAAGATATAATTGCTCTTCATTTGAACTTATTTACATAGGCAAAATACTGTATAACCAGATTTTATTTTTCCGGGTTATTTTATCTTCGAAGACAAACATTTATTTTCATCCCTAGCAATATAGGTCTATGATTACATGATAAAACAATAGCAGTTTTTTTAATTATAGTAATTCATGCTGACTTCGTATGAAGAGCATGCTATCTATAGGAATCATTTGTGGTATGCTCGCTGTAAGATTTAGCAAGAAATTTTTGTTTTCTATGCCACAGCAATACGACTGCACTAAAATGACTCAGCCCTATTGGCTAAATCCATATAGATTGTTTTTCATTTTCTAAAAGAGATTTGTTCTAGTGAACAAAAACATGCTGCGTTCTTGGAGTGTATGTTTCAGATTTTTTCAGCAGTCCAAAATATGAACATATTATACACATACAGAAGACCATAAATCACATTGGGAGGAGATAAAACTAAACAGTACTGGCACTTCAGTCCTGTTCCCAATTAAAGCAAACAAACTAGGATTTTAAAGAACCCAAATATGTTCACCCAAACTACCCCACACACTTCAATAGTTCACATCCTTCCAGTAAATTATGGGGTTAACATTGTAATAGGTAGAAAATTAACCAAATTCAAAAAGTATTTGGGATTATTTGCTATTTTGCATGGCAAGCAGGTAAATGTAACATATATGTATGAATACAATGCTAAACAATGTACCTTTTTAAAAATGTAATGAAAAAAGTTAGTTAATTAGATAAGGACATATAAATACTGGGGGGGGGGGGGTAACTTACCATTGGTTTCGGATGTGGACAGTTCTAGTGATAGCATAAAAACCCTTCAAAAACTCTTTAAATCGATATGGTCCTCAATTAAAATTCTGAGACTACATGACTCTTTGAGACTTGCAAATCCAGACACCCAAGTTTATACTTTCTTCTCCCCTTTATGCAAATCATATTCTAGGATTGAGTATATTATGCTTGATCACTTGGCCATTCCTCTCCTATAAACAGGTAGACATATCACAACATCATCGACTTTGCTGGTGTCAAGCCAGATAGCAACTTCCATACAGGAATTTTTCCAAATGAACACCTTAACAGATACTTCCCCAAATACCCTATGGGAATCCCACAAATGTTACATTTGGGGAGAGTTAAATAAAATTAGATTGCATAGAAAGAAAATAGATTAGGATGAATTTGCTTCTCTAAGCAATAACCTTTTAAACCTTGACTATGCCCACAAATTGAGTCTGACTGATAAAGGTGTCTCAAAAGCTTTACAAGCAGCTAGAAATAAAATGAATGAGGTCTTATAAACCACAAATAAGCTCTCCTACTACAACAATGATTCTATACTGATGGTAACAGGGCAGGCAGGCTACTGGCCAGGATGCTTAGATGTAAACAGGACCAAACTTATATTCATACCATGCAAACCTCTCATAGGAATATAGTGGAAAGTATCTCCGACATAGCTGAGGCATTTAGACATTACTATTCCAAATTACACACTCTTACTCCCCACTCAGATTTACCTCTCACATGTAGTGGCCTGTAAAACATTCCTTCTGTCAAACAATATACCGACTCTTACCCCAGATAAGGAGGTCATTTTATTGTTAAAACTAGGGAAATGCCCGGGACCTGATGTTTTCTTGAGTAAATATTATAAATTGTTCCATCAACATCTAATCCCACATCTATTATCACTGTTTTCATGCATAGATTAAGGCACCCGTTTCCCTCCTCAATGCTAGAGGCACACTTATCAGTAGTACCTAAACCTGGAAAACCTCCAAATACAATTTCCGGCCTTTCTCACTACTAATTGTTGATCTAATACTTCTTGGCCAGTCATATTATTCAGTGCGTTCCTTCACTACTACACCCAGACCAGGGCGGTTGCGCCGCAGAGAGAGATGAAGGATAATACTACAAAAGTAATTCGATTAATAGAATTTGCCAAACTAAAATCCATGCGTAGATTAGATGTTTTAAGGCTCACTCTACAAAGTTACTACTTAATATTTCCTCTGTACCCCTCTGTTCAAAGTTAATTAGAAATCTCTCTCCTTATCAATACAGCAATTACAAAATAACTGGTCCGCTAAATACTTGTCATGGATTAAGTAGAATCTATGCCTTTAAAATTTCTATACTTCCAGAATTGCTTTGCCTCTTTCAAGCACTTCCTTTCCACTACCAGATTCATATCTTCACAGACTACAGAATTTATTAAATAGATTTGTTTAGGATGGGGAGCTCATGATAGTAGCAAAAGCTACACATTTTACATCCCTACAACAATAGGTATGTTGGGTATGCCTGACTTAAGACTATACCATGTTGCTTCTTATTTTAATCAAATGATGCACTTAAAGGGACAGGGTGCTCTCATATTTTCTCTCCTTTAATTATCCATTTTTACATACTGGAGTGTATTAAATTATGTACAAATAGCTCCTTCACCTTTATTTTCTGCTCCCAGTGTGGGTCTGTGACAGAGAGGTACTAAAATGTTAATTTTCCATTGTTGTCTCTAAAGGCATGATGATCTAAAGCTTTCCACTCAGGCTAGATGATCTAAAAAGTCTCGTCAGTATGGCGAGGTCCCTCAAAAAAACAGAAATGTTACCTTGAGAGATGTTTATTTTCCTATGCAGGTTATAACCCATGAAGAGGTGCACTGCCAAATCCAGGCTCCCCTCACCATTAACTCCACTCCTATGTAACTCAGATTTCCCCAAAGGTCTCTCGTACCAGCCACAGGAAATCACTAATATTCACTCTCTAATCCCTGTTCATTCTGTTTTAGATAATTCTAAACTAAAAGACAAAATTTCCATTGAGAGATTAGGGAGCAATTTCTTAAGACATGTGCAGGCCAGAAAATTTTGTTTTGGACAAAACTTTCAATTAGGATACTCAAGGAAATTCATTTACCGAATATTAGCTGCCTGCACTATTTGGTTTTTAAAAATGATTGAAAGCTACTGATGAAAAGTTCACCTGTAGCTACATACTTACCTTAACGCGCTCTGGAGAGCGTGCCAACCCAATCCTTTTCTTGCCAGAGCTTGTGATAACACCTGGCTTAACGCTCTCGGTTCCCAGGACCTGCACTAGCTTTAGTGCAGGTCCTGGGAGCCGAGCACCCTAAGCATCCTGTTAGCGCAGCCGGGGCTCCGGTTGGCGAACTCTCCATCACATTAAAGTAAGTTAACCCTAAAATAAATAAATAAAGGAAACAAATGAATACTGACTAATTTTGTCAGTATTTTTAATTTTCTTTCATTTTAGTTGGT
>CAJPDP010146523.1:0-11142 GCA_905336975.1 Bombina variegata variegata | reverse complement strand
ACATAAACCCCAAGTCTGTAGATTTCAGTAGGTCTCATCCTATTGGCTGTTTTGAACAGCCAATAGGATTTCAGAAGCTCTCATCCTATTGGCTGATTTGAATTTGAAGAATCAAATCAGCCAATAGGAATGCAAGGTATGTCATTTTGAAACGGCTACCTTGCATTCAACTTCAACTAATACTGGAACTTTTTGCAGTGAACGTATTTACTTTATATCAGGAAAACAGATGAATAGAAGACACCATGCAACACTATGGACATTATGAATTTGAGGAAATTGAGGTAATGCCCTTGGGGCTACGTAATGCCTCAACTGCATAACAATGATATCTTCCATGACTTCTTAAACAAATGTGTCATTGTCTATCTTAATGACATTCTGATTCTATAATTAACCCTACTCAGAATATATTATATTGTATATGTAAAACAAGTATTCCAACAACCCTGTGAAAACCACCTTTACACCAAACTAGAAATGTGTGTGCTTTCCAGGATCCCTTTCAAGGGATACATCATCCCACCAGATAGCTTCAAGATGGATCCAGACATGTTTTCTCCCATTTTCAATTGGCCTTGTTCAAATACCCTTAAAGGTCTTCAATGTTTCTTCCATTTTCTGCCTACAACCAATGATTTATAAGAAGTTTTAATAATGAAATTATATTGCATAGTTTTTTTTATATATACGATTTATCATTTTATATTATCATATCAAAGTGTTTAATGTCCCTTTAAGTATATGCCAGTGTTTCATAAAAATGTTAAAAACCTTCTGGTTAATATATTTCAGAGCAAACAACAATCCTGCAACAACGCTGATCACAAAAACAACATGCAACTTTATCAATGTAAACATTCTGTACAATGTCAAAACAGGATTTTTTTTAAAGAATTTAAATTTTTATGATGTATAGCTCTAGAATGTTGTTTTTGTATTCAGCAGTGGGAAGGGAAAACTTACACAATAAACTGTCATACAGCCCACACAATGTTACCCTGTACATGAATCATAGCCTCATCTATTAATCTGTGACAACCTCTAGTTCTCTGGTGGATCCTTCAGAACAATAATTGATGAGCAGAAACTTACATATTTCTCTCTGTATTGTATAGTTGTACATAAATCTAACAGCCTCAATGGATAATCTGTTAAAGAAACACCCACGTATACAGCATTATCCCACCCAACCACCTGCACAGCATTCACTAATAACAGCGGTTCATACCATTTATATAGCTGATTTGTAATATGTTTAGGGAAACCTTCTGCCTCTATGACCTCTCCTTGCTTTGACTAGTTGCAGCATATTGTCCTGATGGGGAGAATGCTGGTTTACAGAATTTGGGTGTGTAATGTGTCCATGTCTAATGTACATTATGCATAGTTTTTATATATTTTATGATTCTGCTTATCAACCAATAGCTATTTAAATAAAAAACACATAAAAAAACCAAACACATATTTAAAGTGAAGGTAAATCTTAGGTAATCCTAATATATCTATGCATTCTTTTAACATTGGATAAGCTAATCGCTAACTTTATTCAATAAAAAAATAAATAATTTCTGTTAATTTTATTCCAAATTTTTCCTACTGTTCCATCGATAACTCCTCCCAACCTCTATTTTACGGATTACTCTATATGTAATCTCAGAAGCGCATTTACGGTGAGCACTGCAAATGCGCATGCGCGATTCTGAGCTTCCCCTCACTAATGCGCATGCGATAGAGGTTGAAACCAGTCTTATATGCGCAAGTTAAGTGATCTTCTTGTGCAGATTCAATGCTGCCGTAAACAAAAGAAGTACGCATGCGCGAAACGGGAATGCGCGTGTAGACAGAGCAAAAAATAGAATGTAGCACATGCGCAGTGCATCGAGTAGGCGGATGACGTAGGGCCACGGCCGCCTAACGGACAGAATTTCAACTGGCTAATCGAAAAATGTCACTCAAAGAAAAAAAAATAAATAAAAAAAAACGGAAAAATGTGAATTAAAAGTGAGATTACAGGATTTGTAAGTAAAAACAGGAAAAATGATGACTTAAAGTCCTATTCATTTAGAAAAAAAGATTTGAATACTGGATCGTCAAGAAGGTAACTTTACCTTCACTTTAATAACCGCCCCGATTTTACAAGGATGCCCAGGTATTTGGTCTTCCTGTTCTGTTGTATATTTGTTTAGAAGTTCTGTCCTGCACTGTAAAATTCCTTTAAAGGGATATGACACCCAAAACAATTCTTTTGTGAATCAGACAAATCATATCATTTTAAAGAAGTTTCCAATTTACTTCTATTATCAAATTTGCTTTGACCCCATGTTTTTTGTTGAAGAAATACCTAAATAGGTTGACGGAGCACTATATGGCAGGAAATAGTGCTGCCATCTAGTGCTCTTGCAAATAGATATGATTCTTGCAAAACTGCTGCCATATAGTGCCCCAGACATGTGCACGCTCCTGAGCTCACATTCCTGCTTTTACACCAAAGATACCAAGATAACAAAGAACATTTAATAATAGAAATAAATTAGAACGTTGTTTAAAATGATATGCTGTATCTGAATCACGACAGAACATATTGTTTTTCATGTCCCTTTAAGTTTACAGCTTAGCTTGAATAAGATTATTTCGGTCTAGATTACTAGTGTAGCACAATCATTATAGTGTGAGGTTAGAATATTTTAACTGCTAGAACCAGTACTACAAGTTTACAAGTTGAGTCTTGAAAAAATGAACCTTACTTGTGTGAGCTTGCGCTAACTAATGTTCCCTATACTTTAGATCACAAGCGCAAAGTGGAAATTCATGCTTGTATTAAAGTTCATGGTTAACCAGTGTACTATAATAAGGGACAGTCTAGTCAAAATGAAACTTTCATGATTTAGATAGGGCATGCAATTTTAAACAACTTTACAATTTACTTTTACCATCAAATGTGCTTTCATCTCTTGGTATTCTTTGTTGAAAGCTAAACCTGGGTAGGCTCATGTGTCAATTTCAAAGCCCTTGAAGGCTGCCTCTTATCTCAGTACATTTGGACAGTTTTTCACAGCTAGACAACGCTAGTTCGTGTGTGCCATATAGGTAACATCCCGTGGAGTTATTTATGATTTAGCACTGATGGGCTAAAATTCAAGTCTGTGAAAAGAACTGTGATAAGGGGACAGTCTGCAGAAGCTTAGATACAAGGTAATCACAGGCGTAAAAAGTGTATTAATATAACCATGTTGGTTATGCAAAACTGTGGAATGGGTAATAAAGGGATAATCTATCTTTCTAAACAAAAAACACAAATGACATTTTAGATGCACTTAAATGGACAAGCAAGTCAATCTTTTTAATTTATGATTCAGATAGAGCACACCATTTTAAAAAAAAAACTTTCAAATTTACTTATAGGGCCGATTTATCATGCCCCGAATGTGGCCAGATACATCTGTTTCCGCGAGAGCCTTCAGGCTCGCCGGAAACTGGAGTTAAGAAGCTGCAGTCTTAAGACCGCTGCTCCTTAACTCATACGCCATCTCTGAGGCGGGGTACAACAATCAGCCCGATCACATACGATCGGGTTGATTGACACCCCCTGCTAGCGGTCAAGTGCCACGAATCTGCAGGGGCGGCATTGCAAAATAAACTTCCATGTCTTAGAGATAGAATATTGGTTTAATAATTAAAAGAAATGATCAAACATCAGTGACTTTATAACACAGGGATATGGAAAAGTAAATACTTATTTTAATTAGAGTGCAGATGAAAAATAAAGTAAAAAGAAAACAAAGATTTCTGCTGTTCTCAGTTCAAATCATACGTCATCAGCTTATCGTATTGGCTCAAGTAGAATACAAAGATTTATGTCTGGGAACACACCTGTTAAAATGAAATCACCCAGAGATTCATTTTGAGGTTTATTACCTTATGAACCTTTTTATAGTAATACAACCAGCTGTTCCATCTTGTAAACCAGGTAAATCAAACAGAATTGTTTATTTTTATTAAAAAACCTGTGGGTCCTTGTACACAATTGCTTTACTCCCTTTACCTACAGCTGGCAGCTAAAGTACATATCTGCAACATTATTAAAAGATCCTCATTACGGGGCGGAGCTAACCGTTGTGGAGAATGGACACACAGGATGAGAGCTCTGTGCATAAAGTTATAAAAAACACCTTACTAGGGCTATTTCCACCGGCTAATCAAATCCTGAGTGGGCAGCTAAAGCCTAAAGGACGGGGCCAACACAACTGGCAAGTGATCGGTACCTCCGAAGCACTGCAGTGAGCTGATCGCTGCAACAGATGGCTGAAGGCTAGGAAAAGCCTAACAAACCGCAGCTGAATGCAGATGCTGTCCAGCAAGTCCGGCACTACGGATCCATGTACTGGCTCTGACAAGGCACAAGGAGATCGCTCTTTGGAAGACTAGGAGGTAAGGCCAAATTCTAGTGCTGTGCTTGACGGCCTAGTCGGCGTGAGGCGCCATTACTGTGGGGTGACGCATCCAAATAAAGTACACAGGTGTCAGCAGTCCTTGAAAGACTTTAAGCAGCCCTCTTCTCGGAAGCCATAACAAGGCTCTTCAGAATGGCCCTATAAACAATGAAATTATGTAAGGGGCTTACACGAGGGATATATGTGCCTCAAAAACCCTTAATATTGATTTACCACATCCAAGCTCTACAGGTCTTAGCTGCCTTAAATAGTACATCAAACTCATCCCACTGTGGTTCCTACCCCACACTGTCTGTGAGATATTTTACACAATCTTTAGTATTGTAGGAGACCCTACTTTGAACCAGGGGCTATTTTACACAAGGGACTATTGCCTAAGAGCTAATTACATTCATAGGTGCATTATGGCTGGTTCCTGCACCATTTTACCCATGATGATGTCCTAAACAAGACAAGGAGCTGGTGCCCCCTCTCCTGATTCTGATCATACAGATTTCTCAGGGAGATCCACATATAGTCTATACAGTAATTGTCTCTCTAACCTGGAAAATGGGAAGAAGGAAAGAGATTGGAAAAGAAAGGGAAGAAAAGTGGAAGAATAGGGGGAAGCCGAGAAGGAAGGTAGAGGGAGACAAGAAAGAAGGGAAAAAGGAAAGAAAAACTGAAATCTACTTCTTAACCTTTATAAAGCACATGGCTCTTAATAATTCCCTAATACCTAGGGCTAGGCTCCTCTCCTCCAATAGGAAACATCTCGCCAGGAGGGGAGCTACTCACACGTAAGATACCAGTTCATAACCACGTATAAACCATTCAAGTTTTACCAGGTGACAAATCAACTTCTTGACCAAGCGGACGGCACAAGTCCTTTTTTTCACTTGGCTTACTTGATCTGGCCATGCAGTGCTAGCCACCTAAGGTGATATTCCAGATTTTTTTAGATGGCCCACGCCATGAAGAAGAAACAAAAACAACAAGGGAACCCTAAAAGGACTCTAGCAGACCATTTCATAAGTAAAAGTCACTATGACCAAGAGCCCTCTGACGATGACTCGAGAGACTCCGCTGCCTCATTCAAAGGCACCCACAAATCAGTTAACGCGATCACAGATCGACCTTCTCTTCCACATTCATAGATACTTGTTTCTATTCAGGCTCTATCCGACAAAATGGATACCCATTACACTTCCCTTAAGCAGGACTTCAGATAGTCAGTTAGCAAAATTAAAAGAGACATCTCTACCCTTGGAGAACGCATGGAAACCCTGGAAATGAAACATGAGGATCTAGGGGTAGACCATGTGAACCTCCTCTCTTATACGCAGAACCTAGCGAAACATATTTCAGACCTCAAATCTAAGCTGGCGGACCTAGAAGATAGGTCATGCCATAACAATCTCAGGATCAGAGGCATAGCGGAGGATGTTGGTACATCTGACTTACCTGGTTACCTCATTGGTCTATTCAAAGTATTACATGGAACGCTTCAAGATAAGGATCTCCTGATTGACAGGGTTCATAGGGCTCTCTGCCCTAGGAACGCAGCCTCGGACATTCCTAGAGGTGTTATCGTCAGATTGCACTACTTTACAAGCAAGGAGAAAATCCTCAGAGCCTCCTTCACCAACAAATCCTTGAAAGACCCATACCAATCTATTAAAATCTTCCCAGACCTCTCGCCACACACTCTTGCTAAAAGACGAACATTTCAGCAGTTCACCCAAATTCTTCATTCACACAGTGTGAAGTATAGATGGGGATTCCCAGTAAAGATCTTTGTTCAACATGGAGACCACTCCTACACCATCTCTTCACCGGAGTAAGGTATGAAGCTCCTCCAGTCACTTAGACTCTCCTACACTCCGGATCTCAATAATAAGTTGCCTGAGAACCCAAAAGCTCTTAATTCAGAGGCCCCTGAGTGGCAACCATCCCTTAGACTGCCTCAACAGTTGAAAAGAAAAGACATAACCCACTCAAATGACATATCTTGAATCCTTTGCTCTGTTTCCTTCTTTCATTTTTTCTTCTACCTGATCTCAGTTATCAACTGGGATCAATAAAGGCCTATGTACGGGTACTCATCTTACCCTTTTTTTTTTATTGGCCCGGATGTATCCTTTACTAAGTTATAATGGTTCATTTAGAGACACTTTCATAACCTAATTCACATTGTCTTGTATGTTTTAACAGTTAATCTTGAACATCATTTGTTCCCCATTCCCTACAGGGTATGGTGTCTAATTATTCAGATCCTTTTAGATATAATAATATATATGCAACCCAGTTAGTTTGTCATTGTTTTATGCTTCCTACATGCCAAAGCGAGTGGACGGAAATGTCTTGTCTCGAGCTTTGCATTAATACCTTGATCTGGGAATCATGTCATCCTATTCGAGATCCAGATACAGGTAATCTATCTTAGATTGTGCTTGGCTTGTTCTCACTTAAACCTATATATTTGCATTTTCACATAGTTAGTTTTCCTGTTTATCAGAGTTTATGTAACCTACTGTACACATACTTACCTTCCCTGTAATGTCAGCTCTCCCTTAACATAGCACTTTCATTGGGACGACACCTGGTTTTGACAGATTTAAGGGCCCAACCTTCCTTTCAATGCCTCCTATTAGCTGGAAGTAACATCCTTGAGCTCTGCTTGATTTTTTATTTAACATGAATAACGTTCCCAGGCAGGTACTTTAGACCAGCCAGAAATTGCTTCAGCACTGCCATGCAGTAGACATGGGCTACACGTAGCTCTTAGTCAATGAAAGCCTTACATACTTGTATCTTTATCATTATACCCTTGCGTTAAGGCCTTAGAATTGTACAGGCCCTGCACTGAATGTTAATTTTCATTTAATATATTGTTGACAACTGTTGCACTACTTTAGTTTATCCTGTTAGCTCCCTGTATGTCATGATATAGGAATGGGATCAGTATTCAAAAACATTTAACTTTGTCTCTATGAATATGTTACTTATTTTGAAGTTTGCATGGTATAATGGTTTTTAAAAGTTAGCTGTTTCCAACTTTATGGCACATATGCAACAATTACAATCCCCACTCTATATCCATTACTCCAAGTCAACCCACTTAACCGTCTAATTGTATATCCACTCCATTACCCCACGCAGGAGTATACATTTACAAGACTCCCCTATTCATGAAACTATCTTGGATGCCCAAATATACAGAGAGCTTTTTCATACCATGTTAATACACCTATACTCATCCGACATTAAGCTTTTCATCTAGGCCCTCACACCTTAAGTTGAACAAAAAGACCCAAGAGAGACCTATTTAATCTTCCCCAATCATATCTCATATTAAGCTCATGCTAAAACATTACTTACTATCATTATATGCACTCAGCATACAGTAATGTTCATTTCTCCATGAGCTCAATACTAGTCCCTCAATTGTCAATCTCCTTTAACTTATATCAGCGGTTAGAACGTCCGCCCCCCCCCCTCCTCTCCCCCAATTTAAAGCAGCTCTTGCCTGCTCATCTTCCCTAACTATTATATAATACATAATATCATATAATTACCAGAATACACCCTATGAAATAGAAAATGAGGCCCCATTACCATAGACTCAACACACTTTTAGACTATTCTTTATTATATCTGTATCAGGATTTATCTGCATAACACACTCCATTAGCTGGTACCAATATAATTTAGAAACTGATATTTGATTTTACATGTATACTATGCTATAAATATTAACAATTTCTATCTTAACGAAGATGTAACTGCTTATATTGGTCAAAAGTTGATATTTCTTTTAATGTTCAAATCTGACTACTTCATATATGTTTTTGAAGCCTCAATAAAAATGTATGCTAAAAAAAAAAAAAAAAAAAAAGATCCCCATTACTTCATAAGATATTTTACTTAAAGGGACAGCCGAGACCCAATACATCATTTTGATTGCTTATTGTTACATACCAGAGACGCATCCTGTAACCGGTCTCACATCTATAAACTTGTAAGTAGTATGTGAAACATTTAAATATTCATAATTTTTTAGGTGCCAAAAATGTCTGCCAAGCTCCACTCACCTATTGTGTGTATATTTTGGTCTGTAAAGTTTCTCCCATCAAAATCAACTCTTAAATAAGTTTTCCAACTCACAGGTGCTGATTTGTGCATGTGCAATTTGAAATAGCTAACTGAACATTTTTAAACATGCACTGTTAAACTGTCATACAAGAAAATGGCTAAATGGACAAGAAGAAAGCTTTGGATGGAGCTTGGCGGCCATTTTCGATGATTATTTTAAAGTTTCATGTACTTCTCACAAGCTTATAGATGTGGAACCCATTGCAAGATGTTTGTCTGGTATGTAGCAATAAGTAATAAAGTATAAGTATTAGGTCTAGACTGTCCCTTTAACATACAGTTGCAAAAATATATATTTGCATGCCAACAAACGTGAAGTGGTTGAATGCTCGAGGTAACTATACATCCCATTCATTTCTATCAGTAGTGGACCTACTCAACAGAGCGCAATTTTGTTTGGGCCCCCAAAGGTAATTCACTAATAAGTCATAGTAATAAATAGACAATAGAGAGATAGGTAGATAGATAAATAGATAGATAGATAGACAATATAAAGATAGATAGATAAATAGATAGATACTGTAGATATAAACATAGGATACGCCTGCAATGATAAAAGGCTGCATTGGTATTGTACACATTCTGCACACCAACCCTATTTCCACTGCTGTATACAAAATCTAAATGCATTAATGAGGTGATTTATGACATAAGGCCCTGTATGTAAAAGAGGAACTTGTTTTCTTTTTGGAATAATGACAGCTTTAGGAAAATATAGAGTTTGTTAAGACACATTCTGTGGCAACAGCAGAAAAGGCAGATCTGTGATAGGAAAGGATAGGTAATACTGAGACTGGCACTGGCTTTAAAGGGACAGTCTACACCAGAATTGTTATTGTTTTAAAAGATAGATTATCCCTTTATTACCCATTCCCTAGTTTTTGCATAACCAGCACGGTTATATTAATAAACTTTTACCTCTGTGATTACCTTGTATCTAAGCCTCTGCAAACTGCCCCCTTATTTCGTTTCTTTGGGCAGACTTGCATTTTAGCCAATCAGTGCTGTCTCCCAGGTAACTCCACGTGCATGAGCACAATGTTATCTATATGGCACACATGAACTAATGTCCTCTAGTGGTGAAAAACTGTCAAAATGCATTTAGCTAAGAGGCGGCCTTCAAGGTCGAAGAAATTAGCATATGAGCCTACCTAGGTTTAGATTTCAACTAAGAATACCAAGAGAACAAAGCAAAATTGATGATAAAAGTAAATTGGAAAGTTGTTTAAAATGACACCTTATCTAAATCATGAAAGTTTATTTTGGACTTGACTGTCCCTTTAAGACTTGGCTGATATTGTTATCTGTAGCAACACAACATAAATGTCTTGTAATTACAAGGTGTTTACAGTCCCTTTAACCAAGGTAATCTATTACCTAGCAAGCTGTCTCCATATCTACAGCTAACAAAGACAAACTTGTCCCACTGGATAAAACCATCTTGGTTGCCAATGCTGAGATGTTCAGAATTAATTCAGCTATAAAAGTGCATAGTTCATATTACTGTTCTACAGTAGAAGTTATATTTAAAACTATTCTGGGTTTAATGTTCATTTCTCAGTTATCTGCAGGCAGAAAATGCTTGTTGGATTCTGCTGAAATTCTTATTAATAGAAGGTAATATGCAGAGAAAGAATACTGCTATACGGCTGTAACAGTGGATACATTTCTGGTCATATAATCACAGGGCCAAAATGTTTGCATCTAATTCTGTTTTAATGGGGGCATGAAAGTCAAAATTAAAATTTCATGATTTATATTGATCATGCAATTGTTTGAGACTTTTCATTTTACTATTAGTTTTATTTAGTTTGCTTGGTATCCTTTGTGGGGAAGTATACCTAGGTATGCTCAGGACCAGCAATGTACTACTGGTAGCTAGGTGCTCATTTGTGGCCTCTTGTCATTGACTCTTCTGCTGTGTTCAGCTAGCTCCCAGTAGTGTATTGGTGCCCTGGAGCTGACTATATATGTATATAACTTGTTAGATTAAAACTAGACATGTGTGTTTCGTTTTGGCCAAATTTAGTTTTCTGCTGAATTTCTGCTGATTCGGAGATTCAAATGCATCTGAATTTCCGAATCTTCGCCATAACTAAAATTCCGAAAATAAATAAATCAGTTTCCAAATTTTCGTAAGCATTATTCATATTCGGAAATTTTCATTGTTATAATCTAAACTGCAAATCCCCGACATCGCCGACACTAACTAACTAAATCACTAAATAAAGCTATTAATTCCTAAACCGCTGTTCCGACATTGTCAACACCAACTAAATCACCAAATAAAGCTATTAACACCTAAACCGCCGTTCACCCACATTGCCAAAACTAACTAAACCTATTAACCCCTAAACTGCAGTTCCCCGACATCGCCAACACTAACTAAACCTATTAACCCCTAAAATGCAGTTCCCCTGACATCGCCGACACAAACTAAACCTATTAACCCCTAAACCGCACTCCCCAAACATTGCCAACACAAATTAAACCTATTAACCCATAAACCACAGTTCCTCGACATTGCCAACACTAACTAAACCTATTAAGCCCT
>CAJPDP010146486.1:0-12091 GCA_905336975.1 Bombina variegata variegata | reverse complement strand
AAGACAAGCAGCAAGAAGTTTGGATTTTCTGAACTCTGTCAAGAAAATCTTCATGGAGATCGAGTCTATGATCGTCACCAAAAAACATACCCTGGTATTTGGCACCAAAGAACTCTTTTCCAGATGCACCTTCCACCCGTGAGAGCAGAGAATCGACAACAGAGAATCTGTATGGGATCTTGCTAAATGAAAAGATGGTGCCTGAACAAAGATATTGTCCAGGTACGGAGCCACCACAATTCCCTGAGATCTGGCCACTGCCAGAAGAGCCCCAAGTACCTTTGTAAAGATTCGAGGGGCAGTGGCAAGGCCAAAAGGAAGGGCTACAAATTGGAAGTGTTTGTCCAAAAAGGCAAACTGCAGAAATTGGAAATGTTCCCTGTGGATAGGAACATGAAGATATGCATCCTTCAGGTCGATGGTTGTCATGAACTGACCCTCCTGAACTAAAGGTAAAATAGAACGGATAGTCTCCATTTTGAAGGATGGAACCTTGAGAAACTTGTTGTGACACTCGAGGTCTAAAATGGGTGGAAAAGTTCCCTCTTTCTTGGGAACCACGAATAGAAAATTTGGTTGGAATAGAATCCTTGACCTTGTTCCGCCAGAGGAACTGGGACAAATCACTCCTAGAGAAGCGAGATCCTTTACACAGTTTAAGAAAGCCTTTCTCTTTATCTGGTCTGCAGATAATCTTGACGGGAGAAATCTGCCTCTGGGGGGGGGGGGAAACAAAATTTGAATCCTATCCTGTATCCCTGGGAGACTACTTCCACTGCCCAAGGATCTGGAACATCACAAATCCAAGCCTGTTGAAAGAAGAAAAGCCTGCCCCCCCCCACTTGATCCATGACTGGATCGGTGGCGGACCCTTCATGATGATTTATTCTCAGAAGAAGTCTTTTTGGATTGCTTACCCTTGTTCCAAGGCTGGTTAGACCTCCATGTGGTCTTGGCTTGCTCAGGCTTGGAAAAAGTAGACCAGACCAGGACCAAATAAAGTCTTGCATGGGCAGCTTCTAGACAGAAGTTTAGACTTGGATGTCACGTCAGCAGACCAAGGGGCCGATTTAGTATGTGTCTGGTGGACATGATCCGCTGTCAGTATTTATCATTGCACAAGCAGTTCTGGTGAACTGCTTGTGCAATGCCACCTCCTGCAGATTTGTGACCGCTAGCAGGGGTTGTCAATCAACCCGATCGTATGCAATCAGGCGAATTGTTGTCCACTGCCTCAGAGGATGAGTTAAGGATCAGCGGTCTTAAGACTGCTGCTTCTTAACTCCTGTTTCCGAGTTGTATGGCCCAAATGTATTTGGCCTCATTCGGGCTATGGTAAATCGGCCCCCAGGACTTTAGCCTCAGGGCCCTACAAGATAGAACAACAAAGATAGAAATCTTTGCCCCCAAATGAACAACTTGCATGCTAGCATCATAGATAAAGGTATTAGCCAGCTTTAAAGCTTTGATCCTATCCTGGATCTCCTCTATTTTGGTCTCCTCTGAAATCAGACCAGACAAGGAGTTGCACCAATAAGAGGCCGCACCAGCAACTGTTGCAATACTAGCAACATGTTGCCATGTTAGACCCTGGTGAAGAAACATCTTTCTTAAATAACCTTCCAGTTTCCTATCCTTACGGTCCTTAAAGGAGGAACTATCCTCTTGGCTAAGGTGGATATAGCGCCCTCTACTTTAGGAACAGTGCGCCAAAGATCCCGTACAAAGTCAGCAACAGGAAACATCTTTTTAAAAACAGGAGATGGGGAAAAAGGAACACCCGGATTCTCCCATTCCTGAGATATAATGTCAGACATGCGATCTAAAACAGGAAATACTTCTACAGATTTGGGTTTGGCATCAAATACTCTGTTATGTTTATTAGCCTTTTTAGGAGTCTCTGTGACAGTAGTTTCAGAGTCCTCCAAAGTAGCTAGAACCTCCTTCAAATGTAAACGGAGGTGCTCAAGCTTAAATCTAAAATTTACCTCCTCTGAGTCTGCTGTACTAACAGATTCAGAATCAGAGATCTTGCCCTCAGAAGCCACAGAGGAGTGATCCTCCTCAGATAACTGAGATATGCTGACTAATGCAGCCTTGGCGGAATCTGAACTACTTGTTTTAGAAATGTTCTTAGATTTTCTTGTTCTCTTACCAGCAATAGGTAAGGCACTCAGAGCTGCAGAAGTCAGTTGCACAGCTAAATCACCTGGCAAATAAACACCCCCAGGAACAGATTGACTGGAACCACAGGGCACTGCTTGTGAAACTGCCAAAGCTTGGAAAATTTAAGGAGAAAGTTGAGGCATGTCATGGACAACATCATCCTGAGAGACAGATGGCTCTGAGAGGGTATCTTTATTTTTAGACAGTAACGTTTTATTAGAACAAAACTGCACAGGAGGAATAATCTGAGCCTCCAAACAATACAAACATTTGTCAAAAGACAAAGCTAAGTTTTTTCAAAGTCCATATTGCTGGAAAATGATTCCCAACAGTAAAAAAACTTTAATAACTATCCCTAAAAATTTGTTTATTCCTTTTTAGGCCCTTTTATTGAAAAACAAAATGTGGATAGCAATAGAAAACCTCAAACAAATGGAACCGCCATAACTTCAGCCTTGCTGAGGGGACTTACCACTCCGGTGACCAGGAAGTCCAATCTAGCTAAGAGTCTAAATAGCACTGCACTATTAGTCTAGAATATTGCCAGAAATCAATCTATGATCGTCAAACACCCCAATCCGAAGCTAGGAAGCTGCTGAAATGCTCCTCTCTCCAAGCCGACTGTGAAGAGAAAGCTGTAGAGCGGAAGAGCGGAGAGCGATCATGTGATTGCAACAGAGAAAACAATAGAAAGCGCGCAAGTTCCGCTGCGTTGACTACAGCTGAAGAAATAAAAAATATCCTTATGTGACTCCTATGTGTAAAATTCACCACACACAAAAAATAAAATCACTATGAGGGAAAATAAAACTTAGCACAATAAGTGCCCAGTATCCCTCTCTCATAGTCAGCCTCGACCAAAAGGGATTTATTTATTAACCACTTAAGCTCCAAGTGCAGTTGCAGTGCCCTGTCAGTGCTGCCATTAATTATATACGCAAATAAAGAGATAATAATGTCCCATTTGTTGTCCACTGAAGGATTAACCTCAAAAGTGCTGAATCCTTCTAACCTAGAAAGCAAGAGCACTTTACTGTGGATATCATCCAGCTGCAAGGCAGGAAACAACTTCTCAGGTATGACAGACTCAGCCGACCTCTGACAGGGACCTGTAGCAAAAGAAAAGCAGAGTAACCAACCCTGGTTTTCTATATAGGGGTAACATAAATGTTGGAAGGTAAGCAAGGACTACCTTGCCGTCTTCTAACTGCTAAAAGCCACCATGACTCTTACTGAAGAGGATTACATGGACACAGCATAGCCCCAATCCTTGCTTGCAGGGAAAAGTACCTATTAAAAGATTAATATCTTCAGACACCATCTTCGCACATCCTCCTGATGTACAAGGCCAAGAATGACTGGGGGTTTATGGGAAGTGTAAGTGATTCTTAACAGCTTTGCTCGTCTGTTCTTTGCCTCCTCCTGGTGGCCAGGAGCTGAACTCCCACTAGTAATTAGAATGGATTTGTGGACTCTCCATGCCATTGGAAAGAAATATTGTTTTAAATCATACAAAAATATTAACCAAGCTTGGAAATCTGACATAGATGTAAAATAACATGTTTATTAAATATTCTAATAGATATTTGCATGTAATTTGTGCCTTAGTCGATCTCCAGAGAAGGTGGCACATACAAAACAATTATGTTATACCATTGGGTTCTAAGTGTTAAGCAACATACTCAAGATGCTAATTTTTTTGTTAACCCCCCAAAAAACAAACAAACAAACAAGTTGCTCAGTGTTAAATAAAAAATGAGAGTAGTGTTAGACTTGAACCTTAAAAGTTTTTTGTGCACTTGTAAAATAAATGAAGAAGTATCTAAACATGGAGAAAATGGAAGTTTTTTTCACTTTACACCAGTCAAGTTATTTAAAGGGATATTGTTTTTATTATTATCAGTTATTTGTAGAGCGCCAATAGATTCGGCAGCGCTATAAACATAGGCGGTATACAAGGTAACATTTATAGGGATCAAATGGGTAGAGGGCCCTGCCGAGAGTCGCACTGTTGTAGTCAGCTCTTATAAAGGTGATCTGCAAACAGCTGGCCTCATAGGCTTACATGCTAAGGGGGTTCAATATGATAACAGCGTAGGAGAGGAACTGGGGTTAGGAAAGGTTAGTGTAGGTTGTATGCATCCTTGAACAGTAGAGTCTTTAGGGAGCGCTTGAAGCTTTCAAAACGAGGAGAGAATCTTGTGGAGCGAGGCAGAGAGTTCCACAAAATAGGGGCCAGTCTGGAGAAGTCCTGTAGATGGGAGTGTCAGGAGAACCTACATTTTTTCTTTTATCATTCAGATAGAGCATGCGATTATAAACAACTTTCTAATTTACTTCTATTATCAATTTGTCTTCAATTTCTTACTTAGGAGCCGGCCCATTTCTGGAGCTCTATATGGCAGCAGTTTTGCAAGAATGTTATCCATTTTGAAGGGCACTAGATGGCAGCTCTATTTCCTGCCATATAGTGCTCTAGACATCTGCTTAGTTATTTCTTCAGCACAGAATATCGTGGGAATGAGGCAAATTTGATAATAGAAGTAAATTGGAAACTTTTTTTTAAAATGGTGTACTCAGTCTGAATCACAAAAGAAAAATATTCAGATTCATGTCCCTTTAATGCTTTGGGACAAACGAAGCCTATGCAACTTTTCATGCATTTTTTTGTACATTATAATCTGTTGTAGTCTAGTAATCCTGTGTGTTCTTCTGCAAACTGAACACTTAATAAGAGAGTTTATTGATTATTCTCCTTCCTTTTCACATTTACCAGTGTGGAGGTCCTAGTGAACTTGTGCTATAATGTATCCAATACCTTTTGTAGACTTCAGATATCTCAATTTTAATGCAAGAGTTTTTTTTTCTCTTAATAGTTGTTTCTCTGATGTTCCTTTCTCTCGCAGATCCTAACCCAGGAAGACTGGAACAAGGTTCTGTATAACGGAATGGCATCCACCTCTTCATGGGCAGCTCTTTATTTTATTGCCCTGATGACTTTTGGGAACTACGTTCTGTTTAACTTGTTAGTGGCCATTCTTGTTGAAGGATTCCAGACCGAGGTGATCTTTTTATTTTCCATTTAAATGTTTTTGTAGGGATTACCCCCTTAAGGACCAGCGACGTACCCTTCACGTCGCTGGTCTTTCTATGGGGATTGTGTTATTAATAGCACGGTCTAGACCGCACTATTTCCGGTGACCAGAAGGGAGGAAGGAGGGAGAGGTCAGACCTCTGGTTAATAAAATACATGCATGTCCCCCAGTTTCCCCCAAAATAAAGTGTACTGATAATTTTTAAATTAAAAATTATGATAATCTTTACTTTTTTTTTAAATAATAACTGCACAAAGCAGGTATAAGGGGTTAAAGTGTGCAGGTGTGGGGTGTTAGAAAAAAAAACAGGACTGAAAAGTGCCTTTGCATAGCTGTCTATGGGGACTGTGTTTAAACTGTAAATATATATGTATATGCTTATATATACTGTATATGTGTTAATATGTGTATATACACATATAAACACATACATATATATTTATATATTCATATATATTTTAAATATGCTGCCCAACGCTGTGTGACTTACCCCCTTCGCTGCGCTAGGTTCTGTGCCGTGTCTATCAACATCAGATTGATTCTCCCATTGGAGCCTATGGAAGCTTGCTCTCGTGAGTACAAAGCTTCCATGTAATATGAATGTGAAGTTGCATTTGCATTGCGCTTTACTTGTAATACCAGCGCACATTTGCGTGCGCTGGTATTAGTGAGTGGAGTGCAAATATCGTGCTTGCCCAATTTTGCGCTCCCCAATATGTTTAATTTTGTATAGAAAAAACAAAACAAATGTGTTTTCATATTTTCTTTTGACTTTTTTTCTGTAATTTAAATTGTAAAATTGTAGTTTCCACTCCATCAGGGAGAGTAGAGTGTATTCTGTTAAACTGCGAGCCCTGGACCGCAACATGCTGCACCGTAATTGCCTTATTAGTGCACAACCTCATTTAAATCTGTCTCTAACTGGCCACAGAAAATTAGATAAGATTCACTCAATCTTTTAAAAGCTTCCCGCAATGCTTTGATTCATTTTTGATGCAAATAGGCAATGACTTTAATGACCCTTTACTCTAATAGGTCTAATAAGTCAGTCCTTCTATCAGCTATTTTTTTTAAACAGGTACCTTTAACCTATTATTCGCAAAAGGGATAATGGCAATAAAAATGTAAATTGTATCGCTTTTTAGCTTCCATGCATATTATATAAGATCCACAAACTATAACACCACAAAAGGAAGCAGAAATATCAGTACAGTACTAGAAAAATGAATGTATCCAACACTGTGACACATTTCCATTTAGTCTAGAAAGGATATGAGATAAATACTTTAAAAATATAAATTAATAACATAAATGGCATAAAATATCATACAGATGATACTTTTGATGTTTATAGTAAAATAGTTTGAATTTTTTTTTTATCAGTTAATGAATTTAAAAAAGTTATAGATTATTCAGCAGAGCAGTTTCATAGAATGTTGAAGCTTGAAATAACTGATGAGATAAAGAAATCATTCGGAAGACTGATAAAAGCAATTGATCTCAATAATTTAATTGCAATATCTAATTAACTCGTTAGCGCTGAGTTACGTGTCTGTAGTGTCTTATTCGTCTTGTTAAATGTAACGTTTCTATCATAAGCCTGATAATCAGATTTTAAAAAAATATAGTGCTCCCCTATATGAAACCCCAAATAATTATTTAATTACTCAGATAACATTTTAATCAACTTTACAGTTTAATTATATTATCAAGTTTATCTTTTACTCATTATTTCAGCAGCAATGCTCTGCTAGGAGCTAGCTGAGCACATTGGTTGAACCAATGACAAGATGCATATATGTGCAACCACCAATTGGGTGCTATAGCTCCCTTTAGTGCATTGCTGCTGCTGAGGATATGTTTAACAAAAGATACCAAGAGAACTAAGCAAATTAGACAATAGAAGTAAATTGGAAAGTTGTTTAAAATGACATTCTCATGATGAATGTTTAATTCAGAATTTACTATATCCTTTAATAACCAGTTACCCAATGTAGGGCTAGATTGCAAGTGGAGTGATTATTTATTGCATGTCTATTAATGGGCAAATTCGCACATTTATGAGCGCCCGATAAATAATCAGCCTTTACAAGTGGCCGGTTATTGCTACAGCAAGCTCGCAGTAGCAATTAGCACTAAGAAAATTAACCAGAGAGCAGGGGGTCAATTTGTTATTGTGCGAGCGGACATGATACGATGTAACGATGTTCAAATCAGCCAATAGGATTTAAACAGCTCTCATTCTATTGGCTGATTTGAATCTATGGGGGAATACGTTAAAGTGTTCGAATTCCACTTTATGTGCGTGTCGGATTTTTGCTCCCTCACTAACTTTACTTTCAACTCATTATAGATGCGCATCCCGAAACAATCTAGCCTGTAATCCGCCCAACCACAGAATCACACAGATTGCTTTCCAAATAACTAAAGTTACCTTAAAATATAAAATAAAAAAACTGAAAACAAAATAAATCTTAAAAAAATGAAAACCAGCATTTTACTAGGTTTGTTTTGCAGTCTATGAACACACCCCTTGTAAAGCCTATTGGGTGTTGCTTTTCTTATTTCCTTTGGTGTGGCCAATCAGGGGAAGCAGTGAAGGAGTACCTGCACTGATCAAGCAATCACTGTGCAGCATTGAATTTCATGGAATACACTCCACCACACCACCCACTGCATAGGTAGTGGATCCCTCTCTCCCTCTCTCCCTCCCTCTCGCTGTAGAAATAAATATGTACACACACATATATACATATACATATTTAGACGTGTATGTATGTTAAAGCCCTTGGCAGCCCTTTTTCTAATTGCAAATCATTTAAGGAAGTTAAGGAATGGTGCTGCTATTTCCTTGAATGATTTGCAGTTTTATGGGTTAATGCAGAACCCTATAACGTGCACCTATCAAGCCTAAAGGATTCTGGACACTTTACTTTAATCTTTTTTTCTTACACCGGAGACCTCATATCTTTGAGCCCTTATAATGTTTTTTTGCAATTTAAAAATAAAAATAATATTTTATTAGATAGTGTTATTATGAGTGTAACTGTACCTTTAAATGTAATTTTCAATGTGTTTTGTGCAACTTTTGTGACTCCCGTAATTGTTAACCAAAGCTCGCCACTTGTAATCTATCCTTATATGTAACAATATGCCCTAATTTAGCATCACCTAAAGAGCATGGCTTCGATTACATTTTTTGATTGTACAACTTGCAATCTAGCCCTTTTACTTTGATGTGTGTTTAATAGCTGTTGCCACGTGGCTGTTGGCTACTTAAAGGGAAATTAAACCCATTTTCTTTTCTTTTCTGATTCAGTTAGAACATGTAAGTTTAAACAATGTTCCAGTTTACTTCTGTTATCTGATTTGCTTCATTCTCTTGGTATCCTTTGTTGAAAGTACAGCAATGCACTACTGGGAACTAGCTGAATGCTTGGGTAAGCTAATTAAAAAAGCTATGTATGTGCACCCACCAATCAGCAGCTAGCTTCCAGCTCCTGAGCCTACCTAGGAATCCTTTTCAACAAAGGATACAAAGTGAGTGAAGAAAATGAGATAATAGAAGTATATTGGAAAGTTGTTTAGAATTGTGTTCTTTATGCGAATCATGAAAGAAAATGTAATTGGAAACCGGATTTTGATTGCTCTTGAACTCTAAATGTGATTTGTTTGTTATCTCACCATTACTTTGGTTATTTGCTGGAAATCTTGAATAATTATGTTTCTATTATTTTTCTTCAGGAAGTGCCCAAGAGAGAAGATATGAGTGCGCGATTAAGTTGCATACATCTGCCTGTGGACTCCCTTATGGTAGGTATATGCATGCATGTTAAGGTCAAGGCATATTCTGGGGTGTATAAGTGAGGAGAAGTTAAATAAAATCAGTCATTTACAATGGATGCATCAGTGACAAGAAGTCCCAGCTCTGCTGATGAGGGCATAGGTCAGACAGAGGTGTTGCAGGGTTAAGGGTTTGATCTGAGGTCTGATGTGGGTTGATTGATCAAAGGGCTGATTTGAGGTGTATGAGATTATTAGAGCAGTTGCAGAGCCAGTGTTGTATTCCCACTGTGCATATCCATGATTGGTGCATGGATTAGGGGAGCATAACTGGGGTGAGATCAGGTGGACACTTGATATCCTTTGAACTGTGATTTGTCAAATCACCTTGAACTTACTGTGTATGTAGTGAGCATTATTCTCTCCATGTCCAGGGCCAGACTAAATCTGGTGAATTGCTTTGCAAAGATTTCACTGTGAGGATTTCTTTATTCATATGAAAGCATCAAGATCATGGCTTTATTCCAAGCTGCTACTCACTGGTTGCGTTTCTTGTTGATTATGAAGCCATGTTACAAATTGTTTTCAAATTTGAAACTTTTACAATGTATTAAAAATCCTGTTTTCATAAAGATTTTATGGTGGATTTGCGCCATGTAAACGACTCCAATACTTTTGCACTGAGAGAAACACGTTTCACGTGTTATTTTTTCAACGTTTCCCTTTCAAAAGCTGTTAAGTCTGATTTTGGACTGTTTTAAAGGGCATCTCTTAGTTGTCGTCATAGGTTTTGTATCAGCGTGCGCGTTGCACTTTATAAACGTCATTATTTCCTGGCTTCATAAAAAAAGTTAAAAGGACAGCAATAGCGATATTAAAATATTCATATGTGCTGGATCATGTTATTGCACTATTTATTGCATGAGGTCTATAACAATCTATCTTACAATAAATATCACCATGAAAAAAGTTCTCAATGAGCTCAATGTGGACATGAACAGAATCACTTTTCTTTCCTATTGTTTCTTGTCCGAACAAAAAACATTCAAAGTAATCACAATCCAAAATCACAATACTACTTAGAAATATTTTTAACAGGATTTGATAAACTTACAAATTGTGCATTTTGGACTCCTAAACATTTTTTTTATGGAATATTGGTTTTGCTCTTGGATAAAATGCACTAAAAAAAAGCAGTTAATACATATTGGCTGTATTTATTATACAATGGTCTGGATTCATAAAGGCTCTATTCATATCTCTTTTAAAGGGCATTTCTACAATTTACATATTTAATTGTATACATTGACCAGTTACATGTTATATCGCGCAACAAAAGATAACCTCTAGAAAAGCGAAAACTCAAAAATTACATCTGCAACATCTAGAAAACCCATTTGGCAAAGTGTCTGTATTTAGTTAATTTAAACGATTTTCTCAACAATATTTGTAATAAAAAAGTAAATGATAGGCACTTTCATTCATCAAATCATTGTAGACGCTAAATAATATAAAAAATATTACCCTTTCATTTTTTTATACATTCCACCGTTCCTCTACCCGCAACGTATAGTCTATTTCTGTGTAAAATGATGAATCATGTTATAGCCAATTGTATTGCGCCCCCTTTGACGTCAAAACCAGGTGCTTTGTTGTTAACTTGCTGGACGTCAAAGGGGGGGCGTTACGATTGGCCACAGCGTGATTCATAATTTTACACAGAAATAGACTATGCATTGCGGGCAGAGGAATGGTGGGTGGAATGTATAACAAAATGAAAGGGTGATTATATATTTTAGCGTCTACAATGATTTTGATGAATGAAAGTGCCCATCATTTACTTTTTTTATTGCAAATATTGTTGAGAGAATAGTTTAAGTTTACAATCACTTTAAGTTACAGTATTTTCATTTTTAAAAATGTGATTTTTCTCTGTAATTATGTTTTCATAAGCAAGACCTTATTCTTTGAGGTTATTGGCGAAAATTCCAGTGGATCTTGATCTGGTGCCAATAATAGAACTCTTGTTAGGGTGTGAAATGCGTGGTAAAAAGGCAATTGTTTGTTTTTTTTTCAAATTTTTTACTTTTTTGTTTTCAAATGATGTTATTCTGTACAGTAAAACCTATTCTTCACATTGAGAAATTATTAATATTTGGGAGATTGAAGCAACGCCATTATTTCAATGCAACAAATCTTGCCATTTTGTTCTTTAATGATGACAGCAATCATGGCTAACTGTCAGCCTTTTGCTCTAGTTTTTATGGCCCCAGTAAAAGCAGAATTAAAAATATAGACATTGTTTATATTTTTCATAGTCATAAAATTAAAGGGACAGTAAACACCCTGACATTTTTTGCAATATACTTAATTATTTCATTCCTTAGAATGTAATTCAGCTTTGAACGTGTATGATTTTCTTATTCTCAGAACATTAAAGGCTAAACCTGCTACATATATGTCCCTAATTTGTTTTATCAATATAAAAACTGTAAAACAATGCATTTTATATTAAAATAACTGTGCCTTGCTGTCATCATGCGGGTTCCTCTGAATAAAGCAAATGGTGAGTGGAGTTTGGCTATTAAAAAGATGTTAATTTGTTCTGTAAATGTTTCGACTTGGCTGATATGTTATTCTATAGCAACATAACAAAACTGTGTAATTACAAGGTGTTAACTATCCCTTAAAGGCTTCTAAAATATTATTCTGTGGTCATTGTGTGTTAGGAAGCTGCCTATCACCTTATGGTATGAGGTTTGTATATATTCTTATATTGTAGATAGTATAAGTTGCAGCCACTTTTTCTTTGAGATATCAATTTACCACACAGTTTTGTATTCTAGACCAGATTTCTGGAAAAAGTTTTATGATTCAGATAGAGGAGGTGTCTTAAAATAAAACGTCTACCATAGGAATTTGTATACTACGTCACTTCCTGTGACGTATAGTCAGCTGGTGGAGGTTTGTGGCGCTCACTGCGCATGCGCTAGAGGCACAAACTCCTTACAACAGCTGATGAGAACACGAACAATAATGGGGCACGT
>CAJPDP010146457.1:0-12897 GCA_905336975.1 Bombina variegata variegata | reverse complement strand
GGCTCCTCTTCATGCGATCGTCCGTCGCACACTGAAGATTGAATGTATATTTATTGGGGCATGAATCCATATTTATTGGGGTACCTTGCATTCCTATTGGCTGAAATTTTGAAATTAGCCAATAGGATGAAAGCTACTGAAATCTTATTGGCTGATTTGAACAGCCAATAGGATTTCAGTAGCTCTAATCCTATTGGCTGATTTAAAAAATTCAGCCAATAGAGATGCAAGTTACCCCAAATTGATTGCGGTACCTTGCATTCAATCTTTAGTGTAGGACAGACATCAGATAAAGAGGAGCCTCCATGCTGCCGAGGACTGCCACCGGCGACGTTGAGGACCGCCGCTGAGGATTCACGCATCGTGGAAGACAGCTCCGCACCTCTGCTCCGCGCTGCCGGTGGGGACCGCTGCTGAGGATCCACATCTCTGCATCTCTGCTCCACGCCACCTTTGCTCCAGATGAAGATAGAAGATGATGGAGCCGCCTGGAAGAAGACCTTCTCCGCCGGACTTCAGGAATGGTGAGTACCTATTTGGGCTTGGTGTTAAGATTTTTTTTTATTTTTGTGTTTTTTTTATTTTTAAGATTAGGGATTTAATGGGCTGGAAAATAGCTGATAGCCCTTTAGGGGCAATGGGTAGTTTAGTTTTTTTAGTGTTAGTTTTTTTATTTTGGGGGGTTTGGTGGGTGGGGTTTTTTTTACTGTTAAGGGGTAATTGATCATTTGTTTAGGTAAAAGAGCTGTTTAACTTTGGGCAATGCCCTACAAAAGCCCTTTTAAGGGCTATTGGTAGTTTAGTATTAGATTAGGGGGTGTTTTTATTTTTTTATTTTTTATAGGGGGATTAGTTTAGTTTTACATTTTTTATTTTGGATAGCTTTGTTTATTTTTTTCTCTAATGTAATGTTACATTTTTAATTTTTTGTAATTTTAGCTTTGTGGGTTGTAGTTTTTTTTTTAAATAGACTGCCCTCTTGGCAGAATTATCACCTAGTTTATGTAATATACATGTTTTAGCAAAAATTATTCTAACAAAAAAAATAACTGTTTCAAAAGTGTATTTTAGTATGCACCATGCAACAGCATCTTAAAAACATCACTTGCACATAGAGCCTAAGGTGCTTTTACTATCAGGTAATGACTCAATTTGTTAATTGCTGACATGATACAAGCCCCACTGGTGCTCTGAGCAGCTGCAGTATATAAAATGCTGGCGCACTGATTATATCTAGCTATGCTTCACATGCACGTGCAGAGAAAAATGTTAACACTAAAACAGTGATAACTTTTACTAGAAGCCTTTTTGCCTATATATGTATATGGTAAATATGTTTTTACTCAAAAATATAATTAATCTATGTGCATTTAAAGTTTGACCGAATGTCCCTTTAAAGAGACATTACATTTAAAATAAAAAGGGAGAGTATACCCTAAAATTTTCTCCCCTTTAATATGCTCCCTATGATCTATTTTACCTGCTGGAGTGTATTAAATTGTTTACAAATTGCTCGTTTTATTTTATTTCTGCATTTGAAATAGCTGTTTTTGCCTGTGGTATCCCTGCCTATACTGAACGTTTCTGTACTTAAGTAAAGGAGAAGAAATGACACTACCAGCGGGATGTAGTAGAGATTAGTAATAAAATATTATTTTTCCATTTTTTTCTCTAAGGCCCCAATTCTAAAAAGATCCCTGGGCTGGCGAGATTCTATAAAAAAGCTCACCAGCCCTTCTATTTCCCTGGTGGAATGATATCCTTCGTATAGGAAGGAGATGCATACATTACAAAAGTGCTCAATAAAAATGTGTAATATTAAAATTTCTTACAAAATGAATAATTTAACTACTCACACAAAAATGTGCAGGCAAAAATTGCATTCTTAAGGTGCATCACAATTCGTAGCAAAATTGCACCAAAAAAAAATCGTATTTTATCAAAAGCATAACATTTGTAGGTAAATTACACAGGAATAAATTGTATTAACTATGCACAGTGTAAATGGTAATTTAAGTATACTGGATGTGTGAAAAAACAATCAAGAATAAATTTGTACTTAAAAGTACAAAACACAAAGCATAATTGTTGTTTCATAAAATGGGTTGAACATGGGAGTTCCACTTGAAAGTTAAAAAGTGTCGAAATTTCCCCAAAATATTCTAAACACTAATTATTCTGAAAGGAAAACCTATGCATACAAAAATTACAGTGAAGTGCAATATTTATGTTTTTAAAAAACACCTGTTTCCCCCTCTGTACTTTGCCCTCGATTGTGAACTTTATTTGTATGAGAGACATCTCGCCACTTGCAGGGACAGCCCCTATTTTTATAGAATTCTATGAGGGCTGTCTTTGTGAGTGCCTTGGCATAGAAAACCATGTATTGACTGGCAAATTTTTGGCTTTTGTTTACAGAGATAATATAAATAAGAATGTGGGTGTACAGAAAGTGATAAAATAAGGATTAAAAAAGTCCAGATGAAACCCCATTAGGTGAAACATACATAGGCGTTACTCCACACAGATGGTGTCTCTGCACACTAATAGCAGAGCTGTTTTGCACGTTGTTTTCTAAGAAGAATAGTTGGCTCCTCTCATCACTTCTTTCCTCCTATACATGGTGACCGATACAGCTGGAAGCATTTCAGGCACGGGCATTCAGGAGCATGTAGTAAGGTGAGGTTGGTGGTGTGCACCAGGTGTATTCCTAGCTTCTTCGTTACCACGTTTGGTCGGGCGTCTGGTTTCCAGTGACGTTGAAGAGATCGGTGCCACCTCTTCCCAACTATTTCCAGCTCTAACTGCTCTGATGTCTAACTGAACATCAGTGTGCTCTCATCGCCATAACACCTAAACGGTTGTACCATAAGATTAGTTATTTCCAGCAGATGTCTTTATAAAGTGTTATTGGTATCAAGTCTGAGCTTAAGTTTCTACCCTTTATGTACTGACACATTTTTGCAGTAACTGTGATACAACGTACATGGAGCCTGATTAATTCCTTCTAACATTTTTCTCTGAACTGGAACATTAGCATTGAGCTCTACTAACTATAACAGCTTTGGATAATCTGCTTCTTTTTACTCTGCATGCAGCAACTTTGTTTTTACTTATGCACAAACTCTTTTTAGCTTCTGGCTTTTTATAGTAGCTTAAGCATCCAATTTACAGCTTATGCCTCTTACATATTACGTGCTAAATAACTGTTGCTATTTTTATACTTTGTAATGGTAATGTGTATTTAAGTATGACATTGGAATTATTCTAATAAACTATATTATTTTTACAACTATATATACAGTACATGGTTGTTTTTCAATAACATTTTGGTAGTAGCCAAGAGTGCTAATATGAGGTTTTCTTGTTTTCCTTTTCAAATTTTCAGTCTTTATTATTAAGACCCCAGCACCGTACAATTAAGTACTTTTTGCCACATAGCCATATCTTACCTGTTTCTGGTGCAGGAACAAATCCAGCTATTTCATATACAAGCATAAACCTAAATAATCACTTTGTCAAACATTTAATACTCTGCAGCTGGTATAAAATTCATTGGACACACATTAAGGGAAAAACAATTTTACGGTGCACTGTCCCTTTAAATCCTCTTTAAATGGCTAGATTACAAGTTGAACAATATCAATAGTGCAGGGTGCATTATCTTGTGCTTGGCCACGTGCAAATAGTAATGAATAATCTGATATACCAAGTGAATAGATGAAAATGTTAACTAAAGAATCTTTACATAACCAAAACTTTTTTAGTCCACCCTATACTTTTAAAGGGGTAGTATAAACCAATTTCCATATGACTGCATGTAATATACACTACTATAAAGAAGAATATGCACAGATACTGATATAAAAATCCGATCGAGTTCCGGTGGGAAGGGCTAGCACAGTAATCCGCTAGACAGCCGCTCGACGAGAGAGCATGCGGAACCAACGACCTATGCCTGCAGCTATTCCTTAGCCACCAAAAGCCGGTGTGCTCGGAAGCCTACCCTCACAGTCGGATTGTGGTTATCTGGCTTAGGCAGGCTGCACAGGAACATCGATCATGTCTGGGCTGTATCTGGCTTATTTGTCCGAGCCTACACAAAGTGAATCTCCGCCTACTTTTGGATAGCACTTTCCGGTATTGAACCGGCTGGTCTATGTTTTCGTGAGGCTTTCCCCGGCACAAGTTTACAGTAAAATGCGGATCAGGGGACTGTAAATGGAAAAGTACTGCACCTGACAATACTGCACCCAGAAGCGTTCCCTAGATGCGGGCAGGCTGGCGCATTGTTAGCGCTTAATCCGATCATCACATCCTGCAGCATTTGAGGAACATATAGCTTCCACTTGTGAACCAGCGTGGATGCTGACTTTCCTGCCGGCACATCAACGCTGAGGGACAACAACGAGCAAAACGCAAGTACTGTTTATTTTCTGATACATGCTATCCGCTGAGTGTGTGGCATTAAGGAGGAAAGTTGCTGTGTTCATGGTGCCTACAAACCGTATGTAAGGGGTGCGCCTGAGGGAATAAGTTTAACTTTGCATGCACTTTCTGTACATAACAACACCTACACAGAACAGTGTTGTATCCTGGTGGAGGATGTGCCCCTGAGAATATATTTTACACACCTCTAGCACACGCAAATCAGCAAGGAAGTTCACTTTGAGAAAGAGAGAAGTAAAAGGCTTGTAGACTTTCTGTATTAAAGCCATAACTTTGGGAACTGCTAAATTTAACCCCCTCAAAGAGAGATCTAAGGTCCACTAAATTTGGGCTGGTACAGTGTGAGGTGATCTGTGGTGTTTGTAGCTGGACTTTTCACAGAACTGGAAAGGTCGACTCGCAAGGAAAATTCATGCAGTGGTAGTGGCCTACCCCCCCAGTTAAGTGGATACCCTGTTGTCATTTTGCCTACCAACTGTTGACCAGGGGGGAAAAGAAAAATAAGTGGGAGCTGAGTGATCTACAAGAGCTACAAGATCTGCCTTAAAGCCATAGCCTGGATGGTGGTTGCTGCTCTAGAGCAAACAATATCTATTAAGCTACCAAGATATTTATCCCCCTAAGGCCAACTGACTTCTTTTGAAATTAGGCGCATGTGGCTATTGTGACTGTAATTGGTCTGTGTGCAGAGCATAGGGCCTGTCCGTATGTAGAAGAGCTGAATCTGTTTTTATAGATTAAGCAGTGGCAGTGCTCTACCCTATAGCCAAATGGTTTTCTGCTACAGCTGACATTGTGTCTGGTCTTATGTTATTGAGATATTTGTAAAGAATATTTGAGTTTTAATGAAAGTTCAGAGTCCATGACTGATTTGAATATACATGTAATTTAACTCACAGTATATTCTTGATAATGTTATAATATAGCTGCCCGCTATCTAGACGTGTAGGCGTGCATATTTTTTTCTTATGGAAAGGAATCTTGCTTATCGGGGGATACAGGACCACCCACCAAGGGGCTGAGTCACAATCTGTTTAAATAACTACACTTTTACACTTTTCTGTTTTCTAACAGTACCTGTTCTGTTTTAGAACAGTCTTTTTAACTCCTCTCTTAGAGGAGGGGAAGTTTTCACTTGTGTGTTTTTTTTTTGTTTTTTTTCTCACGTTTGAAGGTACTACACACTTACCCACTTTAATATACCTTAACATACACTTTAGTTTAGGAGGGGGAAGGGAATTGAGTTCTATAGACTAAACACAATTTGCACCCTAGCTTTATTGGTGAGGTCTTTTGAATGGATAGATTTATTTCACAAAAATCTCCCGCTATGCCATCTAAATTGAAAGATAGAAGGAATACACCCAAAATTTCAGACTCTAGTGTGACACTGACTAAAGATGTACAGATTGGTACATCAGAAAGTAAATCATTGCTACAACAAATATATGACCTCATTACCCCACAATTTGAAAGCCTTAAAACTGAGCTTAAAACTGAAATATCTGGGTTAGCGACTGAAATAAGGCAATTTGCAGGCAGAATAGCAGAAGTAGAGACGAGGCTATCTAATATTGAAGATTTGATGAGTGATGTAGAAGGTACTATTTCCCCACAAAGAAAACAGGTAGTGGCTCTGCAGGCAAAAATAGAAGACCTTGAACACGGGTCAAGGCGAAATAATGTCAAAGTGGTTGGCCTACCGGAGTCAACAAAAATTTAAAGATCTTCTATATTTTGCTTCAGTTCAACTCCTGCAGGCTCTAGGCCTTTCTGCTAATGTGCAGCTGGCTGTGGAAAGAGCCCATAGAATGGGCCCAGTAAGACAAAACAGGGACGTCCGATAATGATCCGATTTTTAAACTTTAAAGATAAGGTGAATATTTTAGCACACTATCGTAAGCTTAAAGAATGCATACTTGAACAAAGCAAAATTCTTTAATTCCAAGATTTTTCGGCAGAAACGGCAAATAAGAGAAAGGAAATGGCACCATTTTGTACGAAATTTATCAATGCAGAATATCAGGCAAGAATGGTGTATCCAGTCAAAATTCTGATTGAAATAAATGGCCAGATGCAAGTCCTAAAGAACCCTACAGAAGCTTTAACGCTATGTACAGAGCTTGGGTCGGGACAATAACTGTGAGACAAACAGTCTAAAAGTATAATGTTTTATTTCTCTGTGTGGTATGACGAGATTTCTCTTTGTGTTTGTGTTTTTTTTCTTTTTCTTATCTTTTTTCTCTTTTTTTCCCCTCCTTCGTGCATATTTTTATCTCATACCCGCTCTCCGCCTTAATGGTCAACTCGCAATGGTTTTTAAAAGGTCTAGGTTTTTTCCTTGGTTTTTCTGTGATAATATATGACTAGTGAAAAAAATATCTTGTCTTGGAACGTAGGAGGTATAACCTCCCCAATTAAAAGGAAAATGATTTCAAAACATTTGAATTCTTTCCAACCTCATGTAGTGTTTCTTCAGGATTTAATCAGGAGACACATTTAAGTCTAGAGGAAACAGCTAAACTAAAAACCAAATAGGTTGGTAGCATTCTCTCTACTCCCTATTGTGGATGGAAGAAGGGAGTGGCAATTCTTTTTCACAAAAGTATTTCATATGAGATTATTTTGCAAGAAGCAGACCCTCTAGGCAGATTTTTAATTGAATTAGTCGAAATTCAAGAGGTAGAATTTTTACTATGTAATGTATATGGTCCAAATAAGGTTGATAAAGTATTTTGGCAACAGTTGAAAGTTAAATTAATGAACTACATAGCTACACATCCTCAGGCTGGTAGTAAGGTGGTAGCAGCAGGTGACTTTATCATGACAATGGGATCACGGTTAGATAGGTTTTCAAACACACAAAGAAGGAGCGATAAGACTTCTACACAGATCTTTAAACAATTTACTTCGGACTTAAGCTTATACGATATTTGGTGACTACAGAACCCTGACCAGAGAACATTTTCCTGCAAATCCAAAACTTACGGTTTCTTCTCGCGGATTGACTTATTCCTTGTTTCAGATGCTCTTTTTAAGCAGAATATTACAGCAGGGATTAAAGATATTGTCATTTCTGACCATGCGGTTATTTCCCTACAAATACCTCTGGAAAGGAACACAGGCTCCAGATTCTCAAGCTTTCCCCCCCTATATATCTAGTTAATAGTCGTCACTTCTCCAATTGGCTAGTGGATAAGTGGTTACAATATGCAGCCAACAACTTGGAGTATAAATCAAAACCTGAGATCTTTCTAGAAGCCTTTAAAGCTTTTATAAGAGGTGAAATTTTAGCCTAACTGTGTAAGTGGAAAAAGAAAGCAAAAGTGCAGGAAGTTCAACTTGCGAAGCAGGTGCAAAATAATTATGAAGCGTAAATGATAAACCCAATTAAAAGCAAGTGGAAGAAATATTCTAGACTAAGACATGAGAGGGACCTTTTTCTGAAGCATAAAATGTGCCAGGAGGACTTAAAAGAAAAGGCTAAGTTTTCTGGTTCCTGTGGCAAGTCAGCCAAATATTTAGCAATATTAATTAAAAACAGACAAGCCAACAAAGTGATTAAATCTTTAAAGAAAGATGAGAAGGTAATCACAGACCCTAAGGAAATTAGAAAGGCTTTTTAGACCATTATAAAGAAACCTATGAGAAAGATAATATAACCGTCCAGAGTAAGAAGTATTTCTGGTTCAAACTTTTAACCCCTAAGGTTACTAGACAAGATTTGGAGGAACTAAATAAACCTATTTCATGGGAAGAAGTTGTCAGACAGATTAAACTTAGTAAATTAAATAAAGCTCCAGGATCTAACCATCTCCCTGCAGAAATGTATAAGATCTTAATAGAATATATTCTGACAAACTTAGTAGATCTATATAATAAATATTTCATCAATAATAAAATACCATCTAAATTTTTCATAAGTTCCGCAATTATCCTTATTCCAAAAAAAGACAAAGAACCGCAGAAGGTGACAACATATAGACCTATATCCCTTCTTAACCATGACTATAAATTTCTTATGGCCATTATTGCGAATAGATTAAAAAAACATTTGGGTCTATTGATCCATTAATATCAAGTGGGCTTTATGAATGGAAGGAACATAGCTAAAATAATCCGTAAAGTCCTATCTATAGTAGAATATTTTTGGAAGAAAAAAAAGGGAAGGAGTAAGGAGCTTAATATAGATCTGGCTATTCTGTCTGTCGATGCGGCAAAAGCTTTTGATCTAATAGGCTGGGATCATATTTTTTACTTGTCTTTCAGCATTCGGGTATCAAGGGAACTTTCTGAGTCTGCTAAAGAACATATAAAAAAATCCAAAGTCATTTTTTTTTATCAATTATGAACTTTCTGAGAGTATTGTTCTGGGAAAAGGAACCTGACAAGGGTGCCCGTTATCAGCTTTGCTATTTAACTTAGTGCTCTAACCTTTTGCAATTCTCTTGCACAGTGAGCTGGAAGGTATTACAGTGAGACATGTTAAAACAGTATTAACATTATTTGCAGATGACCTTCTATTATTTGTAAGCAATACAAAAAAATTGATTCAACTATTTCTTATATTAGCGGACAAGTTTGGTTCATTTTCAGGTTATAGAATTAACCTCTTAAAATCTGAAATTTTATGGATTATTAAAAATAAATCTATAGAGCATGTTTGTCCTTTCAAATCCGTGGATACAATTAACTATTTAGGGATTAAAATTAAAAAAAATCCGCTAAAATGGTATGAACTTTTTTCTCTAACTATAACAAAAATCTTATAAAATGGATGCCCCTTCCTATCTCTCTTTTTGCAAGGATAGCCTTAATCAAAACAATTTTTTTTTGCAAATTTTATATCTATTACAGAGCCTCCCACTAATGATTTATACCAAAGATCTGCTTTTTTTCAATCGGATATCGGCCAAATTTCTGTGGCATCAAAAGAGGGTACGTATCTCAGCCCACAAATTAACTACCCACATGAAGGCAGGTGGACTAGCATTCCCTAACCTCAGATTTTATAATCTTGTGACTTTGATCACATTTGTATTGGACTGGATAACCGAGAAAGAATATGTAGCCAAACTAGACTTAGAAGCAGCTATGGTAGCGCTTTTTTCTTTAAATGTATTAATTCACTGTCCATACAATAGACTACCTAACCAGGTTTCCCAATTAATAGTATTCAAATATTTTATTCTGGCATGGCAGCATTACTGCAAGGAACTTTAGTTAGATTATCAATCATCTAGATTTTTAACTTTATCTGGCAATCCTGCTTTTACATCAGGGTATACCTCATCGGTCTTTAAGCTATGGTACGACTTAGGCCTTAAATATGTGATACAAGTTATGGATGAAAAGCAGGAACAGATCAAATCATTTGGGGCATTGTGTGAGGAATTCTCTTTACATAAACATGACTTTTATGCCTACCTTCAACTGCAACATTTTCTCCTGGAGTGTATAGGCAATGCAAACCTTTCCTGGAGTCTTGGGAATTTGGAGTCTGTGATAAATTTCTATAGACAAGGTAAATATTTAATTTCATTCCCCTATAACATATTGATAAATGGCTTGGATCAAAAACATTTGAAATTGCTTCATATACGTTGGGGAAATGATTTTCCCCTGATCACCCAGGAAACCATACAGGAAAGTTTTGGATTAGTACGAAGGGCCTCTTCTTCGGTCACGTGGAGAGAATCCCACTGTAAACTCATTAACAGAGTTTATATTACACCCGCCCAGATAAGTAAATGGGCTTCAAATAATCTCAGCAAGTGCTCTAAATGTAGTAAAATGTTCGGCATATCTGCTCCACTGTATTTGGGGTTGTCCCAAGATTAATCAGTTTTGGGGCAAAATCAGTTTTTGGCTAAGGACAATACTGGGGCAAGGAATTAACTTAGATTGTCAAGATATATATTTTTTATGTAACTCAGATAAATGTAAGTACTCTAGGACTATTAATACATGTATTTTGGCAGGACGTAACATGATTTTATCTAATTGGAAGGCCAAGAGGACTCCTGCACTTGTAGCTTTTAAGAAAGTAATAACAAATTTAATTATCCTAGAGAAAATAGCGATAACAAATTTTTCTGATAAAAAGTTGAAAGAGTATTTGTATAAATGGAAAAATATTATTACAACCTTTACGTTGGAAGTTCAACAACTGGTTGCTGGGTTAAGGAATTCTAATCTATTTATCCTCTGGATTCAAGAAGGGAAATTACCTTTGGAATGGGCATAGACATAGGAGAAGGAATGGAGAGAGCGGGCTTGGTTTTTGTTTTGTTTTTGCGTTTTGTTTTGTCTTGTTCTGTTTTGTTTTTAAACATAGATAAAACTAATCAATGTTTCGGATGGCATATAATAATGATGTTTTGTCTGTTAGTGCTTACCCTTATGACAAGAAGCCGCAGGTTGTTTAAGTTTTTCTGTTAATATGTTGATATAAAAAATAGAATTTGTACTAGAAAGATACCCACTTTGTGTTTCTTGATATGTTGCAAACCTGCTCCAATAATTTGTATTTTTATGTTGTTATCCAATAATTGTATGCCACTTATGGCTCTCTTGCTTTTTTCTGTACCAAGCATTTAGAAAAATAAAAAAAATAAAAAAAATCAAGTATAAAACCTTTTAAAAACTTATTTAGAAGCTCTCAGTTTAGTTCTGTTGATGAGGTTAGGCTGGGACACCCACTGAAACAGGCAAAAAAAACTTGGTTAGGAGACTGAAAATAAGCACAGTCACCTAAATTACGAGTTTTGCGTTGCGTCTCGTAACGCTAAAAATATGGCATTTTCAGTGTTAAAACAGCACCGCAGCCATTACAACTCTTGTCGGTATAGCTGTACCGCACACCTTTTAGCCTGTAACGCAACGTCAGTACCACACTCGTAAAAATGACATTTTTTCATGGGATTCCCATGAAATCCCAGCATGGTTTTGCGTTCTGGCTAAGAAGCGAGCGTTACAGCCTAAAATGACAAGATCCTTACCGCCATCTATTGTCAGTAGTTATGAGTTTTACGCTACAAAGCTGTAGCATAAAACTCATAACTAAAGTGTTACAAAGTACACTAACACCCATAAATTACCTATTAACCCCTAAACCGAGGCCCTCCCAATCGCAAACACTATAATAAATTTATTAACCGCTAATTTGCTGCTCCCGACATCGCCGCCACTAATAAAATGTATTAACTCCTATTCCGCCGCTCCCCGACATTGCCCACACTATAATAAACCTATTAACCCCTAAACCGCAAGCCCCCCACAATGACATAATCTAAAATAAACTATTGACCTCTAAACCGAAAGCCCCCACAACGAAATAAGCTAAAATAAACTATTAACCCCTAAACCTAACGAACCGCTAACTTTATATTAAAATTACAATTTCCCTATCTTAAATTAAATTAAAACTTACCTGTCATATTTTAAAAATTAATTTTAAACTATCAATTAAACTATTATAATTATTAAACTAAAATTAAACTAACTACCAATTAAATAAAACTAAACAACACATTAAAAAATCCTAACATTACTAAGAAATATGTTAAACCAAAGTAAAGATAAAAACAGCAAACAACTTATTTGCTTTCTTTCTAATTCTCAATGTAGCCCTGACCACAGCTAGATATGGTTGCCACCATTACAACACTTACGTTTTGAGGTCACGTGATTTTTGCAGCAAAAGCCCTATACTGAACATGGGCAATAAACTAATTGCAGCTAGCAGAGAGGTGTCTCATAGCAACACTTCAAAAGACTAAGGGGTAAATTTAACAAAGAGCGAGTGGATATGAGTTGCTTTAGCGAATCATGTCCGCTCGATCTCGCTAAATGTCGACAGCATAAGCTGTCAGCATTTATCATTGCACAAGCATTTCTAGTGAAATGCTTGTGAAATGCTGCCCCCTGCTCACCAGCGGCACACAGGGGTGGGAGCGGGTGGGACCGCTACACTATGGAAAAGTGTAAAAAGTTAAATTGATGGAGGGGGGATAAATATTATCTAAGGGATCTGGGAGGGGTTGGGGGGTAGGTCATGGAGGGGGGGGGGCAGCTATACTACAGAAAAATTTGTACTTAAAAAAAAAATGACTTTGGACTTAGAAAAAAGAATTATATGGCAAACTGGGTACTGGCAGACAGCTGCCAGTACCTAAGATAGGTGGAAATAGGTAGTGTGTGGGGGGGAGGGTTAGAGAGCTGTTTGGGGAGGATTAGGGAGGTTGTTGGCTAAAGGGGGATCCATCACTGCTGAATATTTATTTTAAAAAAAGAAAGACAAAAAAATATTTTTATTTTAGTACTGGCAGACTTTCTGCCAGTACTTAAGATGGCGGTGACAATTGTGAGGTGGGGGAGGGAAGAAATGTTTGAGGGGGGGTCAGGGAGGGATCGGGGGGTGGGATGTGTTAGGTCGGAGGCTGATCT
>CAJPDP010146114.1:0-11354 GCA_905336975.1 Bombina variegata variegata | reverse complement strand
GCCCCACCCCGATGTGAGGTAGAGTGGACCACATAGGGGTCTGGAGGGCCCTTAACATACAAAACAGGTTAAACATGTATACAAAAACAACATTTCAGCTGTCATAAAAAAGTGCAAAAGTTTAAATTTCTGCTAATCAACATTTTCAAAGCATTTAAAACAGTTAAGGTCAGTATAGGGATCCAGACTTAGTAGATTTCTTATCTAGAATCGAGGGAAGGGGGGGTGGATAGGAGAGAGAGGGAGAGAAGGATGGGGAGGATGAAAGGAAGGGTGAAGAGAATGGGAGGGGGAGGGAAAAGAGGGTGGAGGGGGAGGGAAAGGGAGGAGGGAAGGGGGAATAGGGAGGTGCATATTTAACTGCCCATTCTAACTAGAAATATATTACATCCCCCCTCTTAACCCCAGTATGGAACAATATAGGCCTCCAAGAGGCCTAAAGAACCCTTAATATTTATAACAGGTTAAACATATGTAAAGATCAAACATAAAGAACGACATCACCAACACTGCTGTAGAAGGAACAGAGATGGGGACATATTATATATATTAAAAAAAACATGGTGGACCAGCAATCAGTCCTTAGTGCAAAAAGGATACATTTTCCTGTAAGGAAAGGGCCCCGCGGCCACCTGTAAAGATGTCCAAAACATAAACCATGAGGCCCATCCGTCACGGACAGGCAAAAGCATGGAGACAAGTTCAGTCTCTTTAAACTTTATTATTTCTTTATTTCTCCAGTTTTCTCTTTTTTCCTTCCTCTGTTTTTCCCCTTCCCTGTTCTCTTCCTATATCACTGGGTAGCAAAGTCTCGTGTAAAGGGGGCCAGTAGTAAGAAGGGATTTGTCACAGAGTTCAGAAGGACCTCTCAGCTTGACGTTGTCCCATTCAGGGGGGTTTGAAGAGAACTGTGGTTCTCTGGCAGACGGGGGGCGGCACCATTGACCTCTTTTAAGACAAAGGGAAATGAGAGGTCGTTACAGAAGGATTCAGGATCATCCCCAGGTCTAAAGATGGCTGATTTGTTGTTGTAGGAGACTATGAGGGATACAGGAAAGCCCCACCTGTACTGAATTTTGTGTCTCCTTAATGCAAAGGTTAGGGGGGCCATTTCTCTCCTTTTTTGCAGAGTAGACTGGGAGAGATCAGCGAATAGAGAGATTTCCTCGCCTGCATGATAAATTGGGTGTTTGGCCCTTGCGCAGCGGAGAAGGTCCTCTTTGTCTTTGTACCGCAGGAATTTGACTATAATGTCCCTTGGCGGTGCTTTTGGGGGAGGTTTAGGTCTGATAGCTCTGTGAGCTCTTTCAATAGGGATGTCATCCGCAGCCGGGTTATCCTTTATGATTTTAAATAAAGCTTGTAAGTAACCCTCTATGGCAGGGGGGAAAACAGTCTCTGAGACCCCTCGTATTCGCAAGTTATTGCGGCGACACCTATTTTCTAGGTCTTCTAGCTTGTCGGCTAGGGCGTTGATCTTATGAGAGTGTTCAGTTATTTGTGTGGTGTTTGTCTGGACATGTTTTTCTGTAGATACTTGCTTTTCCTCCAAGGTGACTACCCTCTGGTCAAGTGCCCCTAAGTCCCTGCGAAGGTCTCCAAACAGGCTCCTCATCTCTTGCATAACTTCCTTGATGTCCTCTTTTGAGGAAAGATGCGTAATGTCCCTTTTAGTTAGGTACATGTCTGTGGGATTCTCCTCTGGTTGCATCTGGTTGGGCCCAGGTGTTAGAGGAGTTGGTATGTCTGCTGTGCCGGTAGGCTTAGGGGCCTCCACAGGTTTGAGGTAGTGGTTTAGGGTTTTATTAACAGTGGGTTTGTCAGATTTATTATTCTTCTTGCAAGGCATCACATTGGTAACAGGATGCAATCAGTGCAGACATAGAACAAATCAGTGCCCTTTTGTGTAAAAGCAGATGATGCTGCAGAGCCCTGTTTTATGTCTTGACTGAAAGAATGTGAAAAGCTGGGGGATAGTCTCGCTCCAGGTCTGCTATGGGGGAGCGGAGAGGATATCTGGTGGTGTTTTATATTGTGCAGATAAGGACAGTGCCCCTGGTCTGAAGTTGTGGGCTTGCGGCAGTGAGGGAAATTAAGTCACCTAGGCTGCTAGAGTTATATATGTCCCCAAGATTAATCTGCGTACATCAGTTTTGTGCCCGAGGATCCCCCTGTCCCAAAGTGCAGGCCTCCCTCTGTGTTATACTGTGCAAAGGGTTGCTGTTTTGGGGATTTGTGTCCCCGGTCTGGTGATGCAGGCCCCCAATATAATATAAAGGCAAGGTACTCACTATTGTGTCTCAGGTTTTCGCCAGATTATTCTTGACCCGATCTGTCCTGTGGCCAGTCTAAGGAGAAGTGAGATCGGGCGGCCACGTGGAGGCAAGATGGCGGCCGGGAGAGCCGCGATGAGCCCAGCGTGCACGGAGCTTAAGTAAGTGATCCGCCGCCAGTCACTGAAGTCTTTTCCCGGTGTTGGATTGATCCGGGCAGATGGGGGGGGCTCCGGGTATGTGCGGTCGGGAGGATCTGGTAAATTTGGCAGAGAGTGTTATATCGGAGCTGCCCGCTGCTAATCCCTTAGAGATCCGCCGCTGTCAAAAACCCTCTGTCACATATGTAGAGCCAGGCAGCAGTGTAGTAAGGGTTGGGGGAGCTTCAAGGGTCCCAGGGGAAGGATAAGGGGAAAAATTAAAGTCTATTACATGCTTTTAGAGCTATATTTGCCGGGAAGGGAGATAGGAGCTCTAGCAAAAAGCAGCCATCGTCCAGCGCGGCTAAGCTCCGCCCCCCATGATTTAAATTTTTAAGTATTTGTTTACATGTAGACAAATAAGTCCAGGTGGGAAGGGGTTAATTACCACTGTCTGCTGAAATGTAGAGACTCTGACTAATAAAATGACCACAATTTCAAGAAAAGAGAACATAGGAATGTTTATTAAAGAGACATTGCAGAAAATTGTATGTTCTCGGAGTTCCAGAGGAGGAGTTCAGATGTGTGGTCATGTGAAACACCTGCTCTGATTACCTTCCCTGCAAGCTTTTTGGCGAGCACCTTGCGCCTAAACCCTTAGACCCCGGGCGGCTTGCATAGCTAATTCCACTGCTACTGGAACTCACACAGTGCCTTGCCAATGCACTGGGCTGTATGCTGCAAGGACTCAAACTATTCACATAATAATTCACATCTTAGCGTAACATTACAGCACAAGGAGGAAAGGAATAGAAGGGAAAGCCTTGCCTAGCGCATACTCGGCACACCAGTCATCTCACGTACCTCCCTCTCACGGGTCTTGTGTGAGGGAGGCCCTACCTGCTCCGGGTGCTGCGCTCTCTTAACTGAATGACTAGGGGGTGAGGCCTACCTGACACTGGGAACTCTACTGGACCGGGGCCCCTCCTGTGCCCAAGTTTGCCGGACCTGTTGGTGCCGGGGGGGAGGACTGACCAGCCCTGACCTGCACTGGGCTGTGAACCAGCTGATTGTTCGGATTCCCTCCCATTGTTTGCTGCCCAGCCCCGGAGCTGAGGTTCTTGACTCCCTGGATATCTTTCGACTGTGTGCTGGTCACCGCGTCCTTGACGACGAGAAGGAGAGAGAAGTGGAGCGGCTCCGGGAGTGGTGCTCCTTTCTGGTCCGGATGTCCCCTCCCACCGGTGCTGCGTTAGGGACTCAGATCGTTGCTGTATGTGGGTCTGCTCCTCTTGCTCCAGGCTGCTGTTTTTTCTTATCGTACACACCAGAATTGATTCACAATACTCGTGCAGCACTTCTCAGCCTTGCTTGCTCGTTTAGCGCTCCCCCTCCCACTGGTGCTGCGTGAGGGTAGTCTGTTTTCCTGTTTCCCTGGGAGGCCTCTCAATCTTCATACGCTATATCCCCAGATGAGAACTGGTAATGTATTCAATGCTGCCTGACAGATGTTTGTGTCTCTTCTCCGGTTCAATTGTTTATTAAGTATTTCAAAACGTTCTCTTTTGCTTTCCCCATGACTGTCTTTTATCACTGAACTCATTTCTTCGGCCGGGATACTTTTCCCCTTTTTTTTTCTCACACGAAAAGAAATAATCACCTTAAGTAGTGGTCTTTCCAGCTCATCACTCACTTTTTCCTGCACTTCCCCAATTGGAGTCCCGGGGTTTTTTCCCCCTTCTCACTTTATTCGGCACAGTTTTTCCCCTTCTTCCCCCTCCCCCCTTTTTTTTTTTTTTCCTTTTTTCCTTTTCCCTCACTTCACATCACACAGTATATGGATAAATTCCTCTATTCACATCCCAAACTTTCACCTTCAGCCATGGTGGCCAGACAAAGGGACAAAAGGAATAAAACTATTATTGAGGCTCCCACAGAGTTGCAGACATCTTCTCGTGACTCCCTGTTTACACAGGAGTGCACTGATTTGCAGTCTTTAGTTCGTAATATCTCTGAAGCTCTTTCACCTAAATTTGACACCCTCAAAAGTGAGATCAAACAAGATATTGCACATCTAGCCACAGAAATTAAGCAATTCGCCAGAAGGCTCTCTGAAGTAGAACAGAGAGTATCTGATCTTGAGGATTTTACTTCAAGTCAGAATGCCAAGCTTGAAATCACAACCTCTGCTCTAGTTAAACTACAAAATAAAGTAGAAGACTTAGAGAATCGCGCAAGAAGAAACAATATAAGAATAATTGGGGTCCCCGAAGAAAAACAGTTTGAGGATCTGAATAAATTTCTCACAACCACACTTCCACAACTTTTACAGATCCCTGAAACTTAGCCCAAAATAATCATAGAGCGAGCCCATAGGATAGGACCAGTAGTCCTGACTAAAACTAACGCAAGGCCAAGACCTATTATAGCTAAATTCTTGAATTATCAAGATAAAGTTACTTTTTTACAATCTTTTCGCAAACATCAACCTGTTTTTCTTGGGTACACTAAAATTTTCTTATTTCAGGATTATGCTGCAGAAACGGCTGCAAAAAGGAGGGAACTAGCCCCGCTGTGTACAAAATTCATACAGCAAGGGCTGCGTGCAACTATGCTACACCCTGCCAGACTTAGATTGGTATTTGACAATAATAGATATTTTTTTGATACAGCTCTTGCAGCAGAAAACTTTTATGCTAAGAATGGTCTTTAGAATAATTAATGATATATGCACTGGTCAAGGATATAGATGTCTTTTTTTTCCCCTTTTTTTTTTCTTTTTTTCTTTTTCCCTTCTAATAGTCTCCTCCATGGTTGGGTCCCTTCAGCTTGGGATGATAGACGGCTTAGGCGGTATAGCCTTCTATTTCTTTTTAACCCCCCCCTTTTTTTTTTTCTTCCCCTTTCTCCTCTCTCTCCCCCCTTTATTTTCATCATATATAAATAAGCCGTATGGCAGCTGGAATTAAAATTACTTCCTGGAACATCGGCGGCCTCACATCCCCCATCAAGAGGAAAACGATAATATCGCATCTTAAGAAAATCAATACCTCTATTGCTTTTTTACAAGAAACCCATCTGAAAGCTGAAGAGGTTCTTAAGTTAAAATCTTTATGGGTAAAAGAAGTCCTTTTTTCCCCTAGTGTGAGCCACAAAGGCGGAGTTGCTATTCTCCTGGGTAAAAGATTTAATTATGAAATAATGCACACTGAATCAGATCAAGAGGGGAGATACCTTATATTAGAAATTAAAATCGCCAACACTCTCTATACACTATGTAATATATACGCCCCGAATGTTTTTAACTTATCTTTCTGGGAGATGCTCCAGGCCAGGCTCATGACTTGTGCAGAAGGTCTCTAATAATGGGTGGAGATTTCAATATGGCTCCACAATACCCTCTGGATAGACTGAGGCAAAACTATGCTCTCAAAAAGACTAAAATGGATAACTTAGAGTCAAAACTCTTCTCTAGGATGTTTAATAACCTTAAAGCCTATGATATATGGAGATTACAAAATCCCGATACACGCAATTTTACATGCTTATCAAAAGCACACAAATCACTCTCACGGATTGACCTATTTCTGTTGGATGAACGATTATGTAAACTGAAAGTCATAGCTCAAATTTTACCTATTTTTATTTCTGATCATGCCCCTATCTGTCTCAAGTTTCAAACAAATGTTTTCTCCCATAGGAACAATCGCTTCTTTTCCCCCACATTTTTAGTCTCTGACGTTAAATAAAAAAATTGGCTTGAAGCCAAATTCAGGGAATTTGCGTCATTTAATTCTGAAGCTATGAATCGCCCCGCGTTATTCTGGGAAACCGCAAAGGCGGTCTTAAGGGGGAAATCTTGGCATATAACATCATGCGGACCAAGAAGCTTAAAAGGCGAGAGAATGAACTTTTGCATGCAGTTACAAACATCTATAACTCTTATCTAGTTGAAAAAACACAACAGAATTGGGTCAAATATATCTCGGCGATAGGAGAGAGGGATTCGGTGTTCTTATACAAGTCAACACAAAAAGATATTAGATTCTCCACAAAAATGCATAGGTATGGGAACAAAACAGGGAAACTCCTAGCAAAACTTGTTAAGCAGGACAAAGGTTCTCAGATGATAGACTCCTTATATGTCGAAGGTCAAAAAGTTAGGTCATCTGAAGACCTTGTCCAAGTCTTCTTCAAGTACTACACTGATATATATTCCCCTGGAATCTCCAATATCGCGGAACGAGAAGAGTACAATCTCATATCCCTCATTAACGCCTGCCTCACTTGAAGATTTGTACTCTCCCATAACTGACTCAGAAGTGGCTAATACAATTCAAAAGCTGCCTCATAACAAAGCGTCTGGCCCAGATGCACTCCCTAATGAATTTTATAAAATGATATCTTCTACCATAACACCTCATCTAACTGCTCTATTTAACCATATATATATATAGAAGGTAATGAACCTACAGTTAATTTTGCAGCCTCCTACACAACTTTGATACTAAAAAAAGGGAAAGACCCGGCTATGAAGGAATCCTATAGGCCCATCGCTCTCATGAACTCAGATTACAAATTATTAACTTCTATTTTAGCCCAACAGTTGCAATCTTTTCTTCCCTCTATTATTAATCCAGATCAAGACGGGTTTGTGAAGAACAGGAATTGCTCTGCTAAAATAAGAGAACTTTTTCTTACCATAGATTATCTTAGGACAGGCGAGGGCTCAGATCAAGCAGGTAAGGGGCCTAACTCAGATCTGGCAATTTTAGCCATTGATGCCGAGAAGGCCTTCGATTCAGTCCATCATGACCATCTGTTATTTACATTAGAACAATTTGGTTTGAAAGGAAACTTCATTAAGCTTGTTGAAAAATTATGTTGAAAGCCTCTACAAGGATGGTGGTCAATGGGCACCTCTCTCATGACATAACTCTGCGCAGGGTAACAAGGCAAGGATGTCCCCTTTCCCCGCTTCTTTTTGACATTTCCATTGAACCGCTTGCTATACTAATTAGGCAGCAACTCGAGGGAATTAAGATAGGCAGGAATGAATTAAAAATCGCACTCTACGCAGATGATATTCTGATATATATGACTAATACAAATATGACTATACCTCAACTTCTTTCAATTTTACAACAGTTCAGGTCTTTTTTGGGGTATAAGGTTAACATTACAAAATCAGAGCTTCTTTGGATTAAGCAGACGGCGGAATCCTACACAAATGTACCTTTCTCTATAGTCCAGGATTCCTTCAGATATTTGGGCATAATGATATCCTCTAATCCAGACACTTGGTATTCCCTGAATATCACTCCAATTTTAAGTAAAATCAAAGATACTCTTAAAAATTGGCATAATTTACCTCTCTCTTTATCTGGACGTATAGCAGCAAATAAGATGATTCTCCTCCCCAAAATGCTTTACATCCTCCAGAATACCCCTTTGCTTTTAACGAGGAAAGACTTATCTCTCTGCAATTCCCTCCTAAGATCGTTTATATGGCAAAACAGGCGGCCCAGAATTTCACTTTCGAAACTTTCCCTTCCTATAAAATATGGAGGCCTGGCCTTACCCGATCTCAGGGTTTATAATTATGTTTTTTTAGCTTGTATAGTAACCGACTGGTTATTTTCAAAAGATTATGTTACAAATAATAATCTTGAAAAAAATATAATGAATCCCCTCTCCTTAGTGTCGCTCATTCATTCTGATACTAGTTTTATTCCATCGGAAATAAAAAAATGCGATCCATATATAATCCAATTTTAGCATGGAAAAAGATTTGCAATATGTTAGTCATAGAACACTGAGTCTCGCAATATATCCCATTTCTGGGGAACCCTCAGTTCCAAGCAGGACTAAACTCAACACTTTTTCTAAAATGGAAATACGAGGGTCTCTCTAATGTATGCCAGATACTTGATAGAGAGAGAAGTTGCGTTAAATCATTTGATTCCCTTAGAACTGAATTTAACCTTCCACACAGATTTTTTTTTGCGTATCTTCAGGCAAGACACTATGCTCAAAAACTTACAAACGACTATGGCTACATGTCAATTACTCCTTGCTACAACATCTTGGTCTCAGATATGGGCACAGTTAATCTTGATAAAACTTGCATTAAGTGGGCGCAATGTTAACCCAAGAACTAGACCCCAAACTACCATATCTCTCAATTCAAGAAGTTATGCGAGTAACTTTCTCCTCTTCCTGGAAGGAGTCTCATTTGAAGTTACTTCATATGTCCTACTACACTCCAGAAAAGGGGTTTCAATGTGGAAATACTAATTTTAAAGTTTGTTCCAAATGTTCCTTCCCTTCAGTGAACCTTCTGCACATGATATGGGCCTGTCCAAAAATTTGAAATTTCTGGCTTAAAGTTCAATTCTGGCTCTGTAAAATATTGAATATCCCCTCCTTGATTCTATCGTCAGTGAACATAGTTTTTCTTTGCTCTAACTTAGAGAATAAGCAAGCCAACACTAAAATTATTAATATGGCCATATTGGCCGCTATATATCTTATCTTTAAAAAATGGAAAATGTGTACAGTCCCTAGCATACCGGAAATTAAAAAACTGCTTAAAGAAACTATGCATTCTTGAAAAGACCGATACCAATACAGATAATGATCAGGATATCACTAGGTTTTTTCTTAAATGGTCAGCGTTTATAAAAGCACTTTCCTCTAATGAAATTGAATATTTAATATATCCCTTTCGAAACTCTGATCTGGTTCTGCTTGGGATATGGTAAACTGGTTTTATCCCTCCTTCCCCTTCCCCCCCCTTCCCCTTTTTTTTTTTTTCTCTACTGTCTGCAGTACCTAAAATGGTGGGAATGAGTGTGGGTGGGGGGGAGAGAGCTGTTTGGTAGGGATGAAGGGGTGGGAGGGTAATCTCTACACTACAGCTAAAATTAACTTTACAAGCTACCTGATTAACCCCTTCACTGGCAGGAATAAAAGAAGCGTGGTGCGCAGCGGACAAAATAAAACACAACTCAAAGAAATCCAACAATTATATATATCTCTACATCATTCTTTTCCTCTGCAATGAGTTTTCAAAATGCTGGACTATTTTAAATTATCTCCCACTCCCACCCCAAAGAGAGAAAAAAAAGAGGTACTCCTCCCCCCCTTCCTCCATTCTTTTATTATAGTGAAACTTGAGAAAAGTCCCCTCTTAATATTGCCTATTGAAGGTAAATAGAATGCCGGAAGGGATAAATTATCAGCTTTTGAATTTCTATTGAATATGATTTAATCAGTTCCCCCCACTTTTTAAAAAGAATTACGTCATTCTAATTACAAAAAGCCAATGTCAAACCCATGAATGTCTGCTAATTATGAACAATGTCATGGCATGTATATGTCATGATTGCACAAGCGGTATGTAAATCATTTCAGTGAGAAACCCAAAGTTTGTAAAAAAAAAAATGATATGATCGCATTTGGCGGTGAAATGGTGGCATGAAATCTACCTAAAGGGGCCTAGATCAATACTTTGGGTTGTCTACTTAAAAAAATAATAATCAGTTTCAATAGAGTGATAGCAAAACTTCTAAAAATTCTCCTGCATTTTGGGCAAGTTCTTCTCTGAAATTCCCGGTAACGAAGGGGTTAATAAAGAATACTGTGTGTGTTCAATGTCAGAAGTCAGAAGTGCATGGTGCACTTAAATCTCCCTCTGTAGGTCGCGTCTATAGCATGACTACACACACTGCTACCATATAGTGCTCAGGACACTGTCTTGAGCTTACCTCCGTATACTCTCATAGAAATTATCTAGGTTTCATCAAGGGATAAATACCTTTGATAACAGAAGTAGATTGCATTTTTAATCTTACAATTTGGCTTCTATGTCCTTTAAAAAACAAAACAGAAATGATGGCAACAGCTATTTTACTATTTGTAAAACAATTTGCACTGAGGAAGGAAATAGTCCTTGCATTTGGAAAATGTGCAGATTACTAGAGCTTGCTAACCCTCCTGATTTTACCTATCAAATAGACCTCAAGTATACTTATTAAACCTATGGCTGTGAAAGAGGGCTGAAACTCTCTGGTTGTCAAGGGGTTATGTTTTTGTTTTTTGTCTGTTTTTTGTAATAAGTTTTGGATCACTGCTTTTCTCTAGCAATTTAATTTTAGTAATAAAATGAGAGTTGTGAAACTGGAGAGCAGCACAAGAATTCTAGAGCCAAAACTGTTGATTCCTAAAATAGGTGAAAAGAAGTCCTAGGCTATTGGTATAGTTATGTCAGCAATCACCTGTGTACATCCTGTACCCGTGTTTAAACAAATTCATTTAATGATTAAACATTTTTTTAATTATATACAAGATTAACATTGTCATAGACTCATGATTTACATGATTTAATTGATATACACATGCCACAAAAGACTGTGGGAAAATATTCAACCATATATTTACCACTATTTGTATATCAATTACCTCCCAAAATAATCACTCTCTAAAAATATTCCCCATATAATTTCTTATGTAAGTAGAGCAAAATTATCATAATATATCTGTGAGTATGGATAATTATAAATTATTCATAAGATGAAAGAGTTTCAAGATTTGGAAAGTAACTGTTTAATTATCTGTGGATATGGAGCTATACTACAAGTGAAGCAGAATCAATAATGTAGGGTGTGTTATCTTGTGCTCAGACCCACCTAAGAATAGCATACAATCTATACTTTTTATAGAGAGTGGAGGGAGCGCTATTATCATTCAAGTTACGACTATGAGGGGTTGAGTTAAAGGGACATGCAACCCATATTTTTTTGTTTATGATTCAGATAGAGCATACAATTTTAAATAATTTTCTAATTTACTTCTATTATTAAATGTTCTTGGTTCTCTTGGTATCTTTTGTTGAAAAGCAGGGACGTATGCTTAGGAGCCGGCCCATTTCTGGAGCGCT